>CAUYPK010102569.1:0-16815 GCA_963574355.1 Loris lydekkerianus
AGGGAGGTGGGGGAGGATAGAGGGAGGGGGATTGTTGGGATTACACCTGCGGTGCATCTTACAATGGTATATATGAAACTTAGTAAATGTGGAATATAAATGTCTTAGCACAATAACTAAGAAAATGCCAGGAAGGCTATGATGAAAATGTGTCAAACGGTCTATAAAACCAGTGTATGGTACCCCATGATTACATTAATGTACACAGCTATGATTTAATAATAATAATAAAAAAGAAAATGCCAGGAAGGCTATGTTAACCAATGTGATGAAAATATGTCAAATGGTATATAAAACCAGTGTATGGTGCCCCATGATCACATTAATGTACACAGCTATGAGTTAATAAAAAAAAAAGAAAGAAAGATAAAAATAAATAAATAAAAATAAAAGGGACAATTGTGAGGGTTAACAGATGAAATAATGTTTGTACATCTGTTAGCACAACAGATGTACATCTGTTTGTACATCTGATGGTAAATGCTCAGCCTATTAAGATTAGCCATTGTTATTCATTTAATAAATAAATTCTACCATTAAAAAAAATGAGGACAAGGTCCCAGATTCACACCCTAGATTTATCACTGGCTAGTTACAGTCAACTTGATTTGACCGAATGCCCAATGCCCAAATGGCAGTAGCACTGTGGTCCTTCCCACGTTCACTATAAGAAGAGCAGCATCAAGTGTGATTAGTCGAGTGTCAGCTCTGTTCCAAGAGTGTGGTGTAGAGGGCTCCAGGGAATCTGAGAGCATGAGGGGGCTTCCCTTGGTGAAGCATCATTCGTAGCCTTCAGAGGGCTTGAAGAGTTTGTGTGGAATCTAGAATTTCATGTAAATCTGTGTTTCAGCATCTTACTTGGTGATCATATGCTGCTCTCTCTGCAGATGGTGGTGTGGTTCCCCTCACCACATTCACACCTGCCTGTGCAGCGGCCTGCACAGTGTGAATATGGTCTGAGATTTGTACAGCCTTCATCCAGGCCCTCAGCCTTGCCCCTCCTCGCCTTTGATCTCAAAGCCAGCCAAGGAGGAAACCCATGTCTATTTCTAAGTGCAGCAGGAGGTGATCATAAGAAACAATGCTCAAAAAAGAAAGAAAAAGAGAAAAATAAACTTTCTTTAAAGAACTTGGGCTCAAATTGTCTCCATTTCAGAGATGTCCTAGGCCGGAGCAATTAAGGAAGGAGGTGGGGGTGAAAACTCCCCTGAGTCACATTGTTTCACGTTTAGTGGGGTAGCTGAACTGTTTCTCAGGGTTCTGGAAAAGTTTGGTGGGAATAAGGAGCAGTTGGAGGAGGACAGAGGAAAAGATGCTTCTGGAAATGTAGGTCAGGCCAGTCAGCAGAGACGCTTCTGTGCACCCACCTAGTGAAGAAGTTCGTTTTTCCCTGTAGGTAGTGGGAAAATATTGGAGGGTTTAATTAGAAGAGGGACACTTTTCTTTCTTTTTTAAACACAGCTGTTATTGTAAATACATACAATTTTTACCCTCTCAATGTGACAAGGTTTTATAATTTTTTTTAAGTTAATACAAAGCATTAAATGTAAACTTTAATGCTAGCCCACTAAGAAAACTTAATTCCTCAATTGCTGGAAGTTCGTATTCTTTGATTATATATGTTGAATCGTCCATTTACTCCTCTCTGCCCTTCCAGACTATGATGTCTTTGGAGTCAAGAACCGAATCTTCTTTTTACTTAAGCTTTATCATCTAGTATAGAGCTTGAAATAAATAGAAACTAAACCAGACATCTTCCCACCAGTCTCTTCCCAGGGTTTTTAGAGGATTCTCTTTGGAATATTTCAACCTTGGAAGGAGGCCTTTCCTCTCTGCGCCTTTAAAGTAGTCTGTCACTGTGGGATCCTCAGCTCAGCATATATTCGAGCAACCAGTTAACAGGTTCAAATCAACTCAAGAAATAGTTTTGACTTCTAAGTATATGACACCCACTGAGCTGAGGACGAAGGTATAGTAAGAAGGCACTGCCTGTCCTCCTCCCACAGCACCCAAACTGTGAGATGAGAATCGTGTACATGTGATTAAACAGCAGGCTGAATGGTCCAGTGACTCAGTTCAGTTTTGCCTTCTGAATATATTCATCCAACTTCACAAGGCAAAGACCTTTCTTTCATTTTCCTATGCCATGTGGGGCTAATGCGGAGAGAGTGTAGTTGTGTGTGAAGCTGAAATCATGCTCCTCTCTCCTGAAAAACAGGAAGTTGTCCACAACTTCTGCTCTTCGCCTTCTGCTTCCTTTTTCTCTGTGTAATTCACCAAGCTTGCTCCATCTGGGCTACCCCCCTACCTCACAGGGGATCCAGTCAGTGAGGACCAATCCTGGCTCTCCCAGAACCCCCAGAAGAGATCTACCAAGGGAAAGAAAAAAGACTCTCACACTTAACATTTTTAATCTCAACTAAAGCAGACTCATTCCCAAACCCCAGTAAATTCTTTCTAAAAAGAGAAAGGTCACGCAACTTTTCCCTGTTTATAAATTTGTTACTTTTAAAAGTATTACAACTTACAGGATGTGAAGAGATGACCACTCTCGATATAAAAAAAATCTGTCACAGGAATTAATGACATCCAAAGAAGGGCGGGACACAAATTAATTTTTGCGCCATCTGAAGAAAGGTGAAGTTAATAGAGGGAAGAGAATCTCAGACAGGGAAATTAAAGCCAACATGCTTCCCTTCTTGAGGCAGCACCCCCTGAGTTCATTAATCACCTGTGAGAGAATCACGAAATGGGTTGTGAACGTCTCTTACTTCTCGCACAAAAAAGGAAGAACCACTGTGTGAATCTATTTTAAGGGCAGAAATTGGCTTGGAGAAAATTGCTGAGATGCTGGGAATGAAAGAAAACAGAAGGATGAAAACCTTCTCAGCAGTAATAAGTAGGAGGGTAACTGCTTGAAATAACAATCCCGGAGTTGGCTAATGCAATAGCAATCTGAAACCAGGCGAAAGCTAGGGATTCCTTTCCTCCCTCTCTCCCGTCCTCTCTCCCCAGTGGGTAAACATGTATTATGTGGCAGGTACAGTCCCAGGAATGGATAACATAGAATGAGATCCGCAGTCACAAGTAATACTAATTCCTAAGGAGTAAGAGGGGAGACTTGGAGGAACGGAAGAAGTAAAAAGTATCTGAAGAAAAAAATTCTCAATAAATGGATGGTCTAGAAAGTGATGCCTTAGCAGGCCTAGATCTGGCTAAGGACTAGACAGGAATGAGGCAAAGGGAGAAATTCATTTGATGTGCCAGAGAGGAACGGAGGAGGTGGGCCAGAGCAATCAAGCTGGTGAAATGCTACACTTCACAGTGGGACTCTTTACCCAAGTCACAAAATGTTCCGTGTAAATGTCTGGTGAAAACTGTGAAGGATCTGAGTTCTATGCACAGAGTATCATGGAACATACCAGAAACAGTACGCAAAAGGCCAGCAGAGACCAGAGAGGAACCACAGAGGAAGAGCAGGACGAGGCCTCAGGGACACATGGGAAAAGCTTTGCATATCACAGGCCATGTAATTGGGGTGCAGGCTGAGTGTGGCCAGGTATGCAAGAGCCAGGACTTCTGGGCTGCATTAGGATTTCACATTCAATCAGTCATAGGGGTACATTGGAAACCCATCATGTAAGGATAGAAGAAAGCAGTACACTTCAAAGCCCAACATGCCTGATGGTCAATCAATAACATCACACATGGAAAACACTTTATATCATATATAATCGGGGTCCTGGGATCCCCAGCGGCTTTAGACAGTCATTAAGGAAATCTTTAAACTCTGTGAAATATATGCAAATATTGTGCACATTTCAAAGTTATTACCCTGCATACTCCACTGCCTCCCACCAACATGCACTTGGAACTTTAGTGAATACTGAGTCTGATTTTGTTGCCATTTCAAATACTGCTTGTTTTTAGGTCTCTAAGTATTCTCCAAACATCCTTCCAGAAGGGACGTATTAGTGGGCATTCCCACCAGCAGTGTAGAAGTGTGCCCTTTCCTCCACATCTCAAGTGGGCTTTCTTATTCCATGAATAAAGGGATTGTGTAAATACTCAAGCAACAAAATAATGGAGTCCCAGAATAGTTTTTAGATTCAGCTATTGTCATCTGACTTGTTATTCTTAGGAGCGATTTTATTTCACCTCTCTCAAAGATGGGTCATATCCTCAGTACCTGTTAGCTTCATTCACACACAGAGCAATGAGCCCAAACCAAGAATTGGCAGATTTGCTTTAGCACAGAAGTTTTATGCTATATAGGAGTTATTGCTATCCCTGGGACACTTGAGTCATGTCAGAATTATGGATGTTAATATTAATAAGCAAGAGCCTTTATAAAGTAGATACAATGTTTCCTTATTTCAATGCATTTTGATATTAAATAAGTAATGTGAATTACTTCTAAACTACTGAACGGATGCAAGTCAGCATCTGTTCGAGTCAACAACTTGAGCTTTTCCTTAATATTATTATTAAAGGTTATAGACATATTCTTTTTCTATGCTTCAGTCAGGAATGCAATCTTAAAAAATTTTTAATTATTATGAGTACGTAGTAGTTGTATGCCTTTATAGGGTACCTGTGATGTTTTGATATAGGCAGACAATGAAAATTAATCAAATCAGGGTAACTGGGGTGTCCATCACCTCAGGCATTTAACATTTCTTTGTGTTAGGAACCGCCAGTTCCTTTTAGTTATTTTAAAGTATACCCTAACTTGCTGTTGACTATAGTTACTTTGTTGTGCTATCAAGTATTGTTCGTTCTCTCTATCAATCTATATTTTTGCTCCTGTTAACCATTTTTGCTTTATCCCCCTACATCACCCTTCCCAGTCTCTGGTAAGAATTGTTCTACTCTCTGTTTCCATGAGATCAATTGTTTTTAATATTTTGCTCCCGCCTATGAACAAGAACATGTGAGATTTCTTTCTTGGCTTATTTCACTTACCATAATGTTCTCCAGTTCCTCCCATGTTGAATATGGCAGGATTTCACTCTTCTTTGTGGCTATATAATATTATATTGTGTGTACATACCACAGTTTCTTTATCCAATCATCTCTTGGTGGACACTCAAGTTGATTCCATATCTTGGCCACTGTGAACAGTGCTGCAATAAACATGGGAGTGCAGATATGTTTTTGATCTATAGAATTGCCATCCTTTGGATATATAGTAGAACCTCTGTAAGTTGACCACCCAAGGGACCATAACAGATTGCTCAACATACAGAGGTGGTCAGCATAAGGAACTAGGCCTCCTGTACTGATATGCACATATGGTCCATGTCTGGTCTATGAAAATTAGGTCAACTTAAGAAGGTGGTCAATGAAAGGCGAAAGCTTTGTGCCAAAGTGTTTTAGCTTAATATGATTCTACTTTTTCAATTTTGCTTTGCTTGCTTATGTGTGTTGGGGCTATTACTCAAGAAGTCCCTGCCCAAAGCAATGTCCTGAAGCAGGAATGCAATCTTAATTTGCCATAATCACCTACCCTTGGGCTACATTAATGGGTTTCTATTTATATGCATGTCCAGCCTTTATCATTTTTGGACATAGGTGAACAGTTAATATTGCTAAGAAAATTACTTTTAAGCAAAGTTGCTAGTACTTTGTTTCCTTTGTAAATAATTATGTCAAGTTTTTGTCAGTCATATCCCTAATATTTTCCCAAATTTTCACATGTAGATCTTAATACAGATTAAAGATGTGGGCACTTTTTTTCTTCTTGCCTGCCTAACTTTACCAGAGTGCACCTCAGCAGCAACTAACCACAGAGGAGGAAGAGTACTTGACTGTACAGTGTGGGAGCTGAACTTTGTAGTGTTGACTTCCCTAATGTTACCACTGACAGTGAATTCCTCGGCAGGAGGAGCAGTCCCCCCTTCACTCAGAATCAGCACCAGCTGTAGTCCAATTAAATTCAACAGTGAACAGGTGTTCACAGTAATGACTTCCACACAAAAGCATGCTTCCATGTGATACTCTTTACATCCCATATACTAACAGCCCCACTGAAAGGGAGGAGTAGAAAAGAAACTGGGATTCAGTAAAGGAAAAACAGCAACCCCCAAACTCCTCCATAATCAGCATCAGAAGCCCCAATTAGCCTCAACATTTCACAGGTGTCCACAGGAGGGTAGTTTATGCAGAAGCTACTCAATCAATTGTCCCTGAAGAACTTCTTTTTTGAAAACTTCTTCAAATCCAGGCAGCTCATTCATATCACCACCCCAGTGCTGTTATTACCACTATTTAGGTGCTTTTAGGAGCCTACCCTGCTAGACACACTTGGAAAGAAATATTAACAAAACTTATGGAAATCCCAGAAACGCTCTTGGATCATTCCATTTCTCTCCATTTTTTTTTTTTTAAAGACATCTGGGTCCTGTTCTCCATTTGAAATAGAAAAGTCTTGGGAGCACTTGTTGGGGGCAGATGCCTACAAGGGTTATTACTCCTACTGTATCCCAATTAAACAGTTATTGAGTGTCTACCACATACCTTGCTGTGACAGAGGGGTGATGATGGCAACCTTGCCACCTTCTGCATCTGCACAGCAACATACCTTCAGGGCTCGTTAACAGCACAGGATCCGACCAGGGTTACTCCTACTGGCTCTACCAAGGCTGGATAAACTGAGTAGTATTCAGGGGACTGCAGGAAATGAGTTGGCGGCATTCTTTCTCCAGCGTTCCTCACCCTGTGGCTTGGGGGCCACTAGCGCTGCTGGTGCTGCTGGAGCTGGCACCTTTTTTGACTCTGCATGTAAAAGGATTTGTCAGTTCGAGGCAGAGAACTTCAGAATTCTCCTGGTTCAGGCAGGAAGTAAGGTATAGTCCCAAGCCTAACACAGTTCTTGTGGTGTAGAAAGACACTTTTTTCTTCTGGCAGGAACAATTTGATAACTCAGATCAGAAGGAAACCTGTGTAAAAAACAATCCCAGATGTGGAGTAGAAAAGAAGATGGGATTCAGATAGAAATGCAGGTGGGCACATTAATTGGTGTAATCACACTGGGAAACGAGTGGATTCCCAGCACTGAAGCTGGACCTGTGGCCAAATAATCCTGTTCCCAGTTATAATCCCAACAGAAATTGTGGCAGCCAAACTCTAAAGTGATCCCTAGTTTTCTCCACCTCCTGAGATTCATGCTCTTGTGTAATCCCTTACCCTTATGAGTGCATGGAATCTATGCCCTGCTTCTAACCAACAGAACACAGCACAATGATAGGATATTACTTCTGTGATTATGTCACATAAAATTGTAACTTCTGTTAGCGACTCCATTGCTTCTTGGCTTGTGTGCTCTGATGTTGGAGGAGCCTACATGGCAGGACAATGAGGGTGGCATTTGGCCAAAAGCCAGCTAAGGACTGAAGGCCTTGGTCAACAGACTTCCAGAGACTGAATTATGCCAATGACTATGTGAGCTTAAAGCAAATACTTTCCCAGTTGAGCCTGCAGATGAGATCCCAGCCCTAGCTCTTGCCTGATTTTAGCTTGTAGGAGACTCGAAGCAGAAGATCCATACTTTTAAGTTTGAAGTTTGTGGCAACTTATTTCGTAGCAATAGATAACTAATACATAAATGCTTATAAATGTGTACCCCATATATTTAAGAATTTCCAGGGCAACATTCTTCATAATACCAAAATAGGATACAATTCAAAAGTCTGAAAGGAATAAGATGGACAAATACATTTTTGATATAATGGAACACTATTAAAGCAACAAGAAAATAACCAACCCTAGCTACATGCAACAGAATGGGTGAGTCTCACAGATGAAGAACTGAGTGAAAAAAGCCAGGCACAAAAGAGTACATCCTATATGATTCAATTTACATAATGTTCTAAAACAGACAAAACTAATCTATTATCCCATTTGAAGTTAGGGCGGTGGTTACTTTTGTGGTTGAACACAAACAGGGAAGGGACACAGAGAAGCTATTGAGATGATGGCAAGAGCTCTGTTTCTTAATCTGAGAGCTGGTTACAAGGCTGTTTTGCCCACTTTTATGTATATATAAGTTGAAAAGGGTAAAAAAAATAGCCTGTCAAACCCTTTTCAGTGTAGGATAAGTATAGACATGTGATTAGAGAGTTGCTATATCTTTATAAGCACAGTTTCATCATACATCAGGAGAGGGACTTGGGTGGCACTGATTTCAGATGAGTCATCTAAAAGAGGATAAAGCTAAGGCTAAGAGAGGTAAAGTGAGTTGCAGAAGGCAAGCTTCCCATCACTGCAAAGCAGATCTTTTCTTTTTTTATAACTTGATTGGCTGTGAGGGCATCTGGCTGTGGCTTGCCCTCTGTGCTTCTTCATGCTTGAGTACCTTCCTTCACCATCCCATGAAATTGCCTGTTGATGTTATAATCTCAATTTAAGAAAGTTACTTTCCCAGATATCCCAGCACCCAGATTAGTGTTGTGCTTTCAACTAGCCAGTACCCAACTAGAAAGAGCTTCATGGTGCCCTGTTTTTTTCAAGAATCTATCCTGTTCTGTTTCACTTGAACCCTCTTTGGTGGTGGTTTCTGGGCCTGTTTCTTACACTGTGGCCAGTGGCCTTTCCCCGATCTATGCACACTTTAGTTCACACCCTGTGCAGCTGAAACTCGATGCTCTTCCCTGGCATTGAACTTGGCAACCCTTCTTGGCTTTGATTGTGACGCATCCCTTGGTATATACTTGCTTCCAGCAGCTCTGGGTCACAACCTTAAATGGGAAGCCTATAGGCATCTTTCTGGGTCTGCCTTGGCCCTAAGAAAAGAGGAAAGAAAATTTTTTTTTCAGTAAAGGATCTATCAACACCTATTTTTTTTTTTTTTTTTTTTTTTTTTTCAACTGAGACCTTCAAATAAGCTCTTTCATTTCATTCTAGTATAACATCAGTGGGTACAGGCAGAGATAAGAGGGAGTTTCCTGCTCTTTCCTTTCCTCTTCTTCTTAACATTACAAGCTTGATTTTAAAATTATTACAGTAGATGAGGCCAGCCATGCACTAATGCACCTTGGAGACAAAACATCCACTGTGCCAGAAGGCAGGGTACAGATCTGGCAGTAACCCCACTGATAGCATGGATGTGTCTAAAGAAAGTGTTAATCGGAGAGGGAGTTGGTGAAAATAGAATTAAGGCAGAGGATGGATTAGAGGGAGCTCTGGAAAGCTGAGATGAATATACCAGTGGTGATGGTGCCTGGTATCTGGTGCCATTAAGCTTTCAAGTCCTCTAACTGTACAGCCTTGCTCTAATTCCTGACTTATCAAGGAGGTTGCCTGCCTGCCTGCCTGCCTGCCTGCCTGCCTGCCTGCCTGCCTTCCTTCCTTCCTTCCTTCCTTCCTTCCTTCCTTCCTTCCTTCCTTCCTTCCTCCCTCCCTCCCTCCCTCCCTCCCCCCCCCCTCTTTCTTTTGGGACAGGTCTGGCTCTGTTGCCTAGGCTAGAGTGCTGTGGTGTCAGACCTCACAGCAACCTCAAACTCCTGGGCTCAAGTAATTCTCCTTCCTCAGCCTCCTGAGTGTATGGGACGACAGTAGTGTACCACCATGCTCGGCTAATTTTTCAAAATGTTTTTTTTTTTTTTTTTGTAGAGACAGTGTCTTGTTCTTGCTCATGTTGGTCCTGAACTCCTGACCTCAAGCAATCCTCCCTCTTCAGCCTCCAAAAGTTCTGGGATTACAAGTGTGAGTAAACTCACCAAGGAGATTTTGATAGTAATTTGAACTCCTCAGCAGATTTTCTTCAGGGAGAAAAAATGTTGAGTAGAATAATTTGAATGTTTGATCTCTTTGACAGCTGCACGTCTTGTCAATAGGGGGATTGACATTTTGGTGAGATGTTTCGGTGTTTTGTGAGTTTAGTTCACTTAAGTCAGCCCTCCTAAGTCAGGCAAATCCTGGAACACTAACAAGATTGAATTTTTGGAACTGTAAGTCTTCTGGCCAGACCTTAGACTGTGAAAAATTCATTAAGATAATGCCACTTTGGAAGGCATTGTCTTGGTGGACAGCCAGCCAGCCATTTCCTGGCAATATTTAGCATGGCTTTGGGCCCACTTTCAAGATCCTGACGGTATCTAATGGGCTTGAGAGGAAGAGAAAATGGGAGCAGAGAGAAGAGGAGGTAAGATACCCTTCTGGGACATGCTTGGGAGAAGTAGAGAGGCAGGATAAAATTCATGTCTTTCTGAAAGATTAACTTATCCCATAGATTTGAGGAGAAGAAGTTAAAATGTTAACTGATTAGGTAAAGATTTACTATTTATCCAGAGTACTGTAGGGTAGTCAGGGACTATATTTACCAACTACCCTCACATTTAAGTGAAGCCCTGTGATGAATTCTTGCTTGTGGAATGTGGGGAGAATGGCTGTCAGTTCTGGGCCCCAGCAATTGAGAAGCAGTGACTTCCCCCATCTGCCAGCTGAATGGAAAGGACTTAGAGTCCCTCAGAAAGAGTCAAAAGACCAAGGGGCAGGGTGTCCACTGACCTCCACACACACGGGCTCCATGTTAGTAAAAGACATATTTTTAAAGTATTAAACCATTAAGTGTAACCTGGTTCTTTGTACCCTCAATGAATCTCAAACCATAAAAAATAAATAAATATATTATTAAACCACTGAGGTTTTGAGCTTGAAGTTTTATAGTAGACAGGATTACTCTATTAGAACTGACAAGTAATTTAAATATTTCTACATGAAAGCAAATAATCATATGATAGAATTTGAATTTTACACAGACTTCAATTAAAACTTAGGCTTCAAAGACATATGGTGCATACTGAGCTCAATAAAACCTTGCTAGTGATGGAGCTAAATGTGATTTCCTAGACAAAGTCTATTTTCTGTAAGTGAAATAAATACCTGTTGGATTGAATTCAATGGAAAGAAGCAGGGTGTTAGCAGCATTTGAGGAGCAATGGCATTATTTCTGGGTGCCTGTGGAGTGATCCACTCATTCTTCTCTGTTGTTGGGGAACTTGATAGGAAAGTTGGACAAGAGCCAGACAAATTCATGTGATGGGGAAGTAAGAGCTATAGATGCCCTCTAGACTGTAGTGTCTGTAGTAAGCACTCACTCAAGGCAAGATGGAAGTAGGTGAAGTTAGACTTCTGATAACTTTTCTCCAAACCCCTACCATCAACCTCTGAGGGGCTTCTAGCATATCCCTACTGTACATTAGCTGCTAATTTGCTGGGCTTCTTTTCAGATAAAACTATCATGGTCTGGACTGTTCCAGAGTGTCCATCCCAGCTTACATTCTTTTGGGGTCTGCTCTTTTTGGGGGCTATTATGTTCAAAGAATTCAGGTTAAGAGGCGGAGATGGTAAATACATGGTACCCCTAGTGGGAAGCCCCTTCCTACTTCCATGGAAGACATCAGTCATTCCCCTCAGCACTGCTGTCTGCTGAGCAGGTGTGGCCTCAGAGCCTCTCAGGACAGAACTCTGGGCTCCTGTGTGTCTATCACGGTTGGCTGTTGAGTTGAATTCCATTTACAATCCTGCTTGAATGATAGATCATAGTAGTTTCATTGGTTATCCCCCCCAGACAACATTTGCTTTTTGACAAGGATTTTATTACCCCATTAACCCAAAAGAGGAATCTGGAAATTTCCAGCACTCTGGCAGTTCTAGCAGGAGAGGGATTTGGGGCAAGCGACCATTTTTTCCATTGCTCCTCAAATTATGCTGCTAACCTGCTGCCTCTTTCAATTCAATTCAATCCAATAGATATTTATTTCACTTACAGTAAAGCAGGCTTTGTCTAGGAAGTCACATTTAACTCTATCACCAGCAAGTTTTTATCGTGTGCCTGTGGTGTACGTGGCAATGAACTAGGTGCTCAGGTGTTTCTTCTGTGATTATGTTGACTTATAATCACCATATAGAGAAGCCCTGCTCTCTCTGCCTCCTCCCCTGTTCTCTCTCTCCCCTCTCTCTCTTCTATCTCCCTCTCATTTCCCGCTGGGGGAGCTGGTTTCCTAAAGGAACCCTCTTGTCTTGTACAGGCCACCTGGGCTGCTTTGGCTACAGTCAGACCCAGCTCACTGTCCTCCCGAGCACACAGTGGAGGCAGCATTTCGCCCCTGTGCTGGCTGCTTAAGCCAAGGTTTGCCTTCACTCTTCCCCTCCCCAGCTTCCTTAGCTGTGGCGTCCCAACAGAGGCACGGTAGTCTCTGTCAGTGGCCAATCAGACTTTCTTGTCACTGTCTTCTTCAGTGCTGCTGAGGAAAAAAAAAAGGCAAGGTTTTAAAAAGAAATCCTCCGTTTATTTATTTTTTTGGTGGGGGGTCTTCAATGGCAGGATTTATCTCCCACCTATCCATTCTAGTTGTGTTCTAGACTGATAAGGACAGGTCCACCTCTTACCCCCAGTGAAATGTGTCTAACTAGACGCTTGTAGCTGCCACAGCAGAGCTAGAGGAGGAGCTGCCAGGACTCAGGGCTGGAGATGTGCCTCCGGGCGTTTGTGTGCAAGGGCCAGTTCTGAATGCTCCCTACTTAAGCCTTGGAAGTGGAGCTAGGGAGGCATGGTGAGGGGGCAGAGGGCCAACCTCAGCTTCTCTGGCCAGGGGCTACCTCTTTGGCGCTGGGTTTTCATATGTATGAGCTATGCGAGAAAGAGGGCTGGGTGCCCCCTCCCCCCAATGCTAGCTGTGGGCACAGCGGGAAGGGTTGCAAACATATGATTAGTTAATGAAAACTTGGATTTTGCAGGAAACAGCCAGATCTATGGAAGGGTGGCAGCTGCTGCATTGAGCAGATGCCCCAGGAAAGCCCTCAATTTGTGGAATCTGCAAATTTTCCTCACCCCTGCCTAGGAGGCCAGCACAGAGCAGTCATTACAGGCCTTTCCTGGAGGCATCAGGAAGCCAGGGATGGTGATTTGTTTAGATTTGTCTGGATGGTTGTGGGCTGCCAAATCACACAGACAGCTGCAGTTGGTTGCTGTCTTCATGCTGTTCAGTCCATGCTATGCATTTTATCAGCTGCATCTCTGCTCCACTTGGGATGTCTTGGGAAATCATCATAACTTAATGGAGAGTCGGGGCCCTGAATCTGCTTCCTTTCTGCTACATTGCTGCATTTATTCAACTGTATCATTAGCTGGGAGATAATAACTGACCGCAGCTTCATCCTTTTTTCGACTTTGGCATTTGTTTATTGGATCCATGTGAAAGCACAATGGGCTATGCCTGTCACTTTCTTCACTCCTTCCAGAAGCAGTGGTGAGGGGAGTGAGGAAGAGAAATCCAATTATGTATGAACTGGGAATTTGTCGTGATGGAAAGTCTGCAGGCAGCCTGGCTTTACTGGTGCACAGCCCCTTTGGATAAAAACAAAACACTCTTTTTCCCGAATCAATTTTTCCCATCTTGTTTTAGAGATAGGGTGCCCTCTGTTGCCCAGGCTGGAGTACAGTGGGACAATCATAGCTCACTGAAACCTAGAACCCCTGGGCGAAGGCCATCCTGCTGCCTCAGCCTCCTGAGTAGCTGGGCCTACATGCATGAGAACAGCAGGGCCTATACTACTCTTGGCTAATTAAAAAAGTTTTTTTACAGAGAGGGGAGTCTTGCTATGTTTCCAGACTTCTTTCAAACTCCTGGCCTCAAGCTATTCTGGTGCCTCAGTCTCTCAGAGTGCTGGGATTACAGACATGAACCAATGCCTGTACCCATGAATCGGTTCTTTTGATGAGTTTCCAGGCAGGCTGGAGGTAAAATCTGGGAGCCCGCCTTTGTTGCTATCTTTCTGGCTTTTGTCCAGCATCAACCTGCAATGATCCTATTTCTATTTGTAGAAAGATGCAAAATTAGCATAGAGTTGTATTTGGAAGTTAGGTTGAAGAAATGAGTTTCGTGGAGTTTCTTTTGTTTCACTATCAGTTTGTCTTAGATTGGATCATAGACTCTTACCATCGAGGGGAAATTTGGAAATAATCTCTTTCAATCCTTTCATTTTATAAATGAAGAAACTGAAGCGCAGAGAGATGACGAATATTCTTAAAGAACCCCCATCAGTGGCAGTGATCTCCAGCTGTAGCAGGTATCCAGCTGTCCCAGTTGTGTTTTCTAGTGGTAAACAACAGAAACCAACAGGAAAACTTTAAGAGTTTATTAGAAATATTAGAAAGATATTGGAAATTTCCAGAAATGGCAGAGAACCTGGAGAACTAAATATGGAAATGGACAAGAAACAAGGCCTCTCTGGAAGGGTAAGACAGAGGCTGCGTAACGAGAGTCTGCTGGGAGGAGAAGTTTGGCCAGGGTAGAGGTGGACTTCAACTTTTTCAGTGTTCATATAGCTGTGTTGGAGAAGAGACACTGTCTGTGTTCCTTTCACATCCCCTCAGAGATCACCTGCAGGCAGTTCCCTTACCCAGCTTCCTGTGTCTCGCCACCTGAGGGCACTCACTGCATGGGACCAGAGGTGCTGGGGACTCAATTCTCTTTTTTGATGGGTCTCACTTTTGCTTAGGCTGGTCTCAAACTCCTGAGCTCAAGCAATCCACCCACCTTGGCCTCACAGAGTGAGCCACATTCCCCGGCCTGGGACTCAATTTCTACAGCACCCTTCCAAGAGTGAGGGACAGCTCATCTGCCCCCACAAGAGACGAGTCTGAGGAGGGTTCCTAAGCATCCCTCAAGGGTCCCCAAAGGGATGAAGCTTTGGCGGCATACAGCAGCAATATGCTCACCAGCCTCTGCTATTATTTCCTCTCTCACTTCTTCTTTTTCACAGTGCTTCCAGCGCTCACCTCCCAAATAAAATGCTTTTACTGAAATGTTTTATGGTCTACTTTTGAAAAATTTAGATTATGACATGTTTCTTGACCAGGGGAGAGATAGGGTACTTTATTAAGAGTTCCATGAGACCATATCCAATGGGGGAAGAAATGATTCTCTTAAAGGAAATTTTGGTGCCTGTAAGAAGGTGCCTTTGGGGAGAACTAAAGCAAATTCTCAGAACGCTAGCTGACCAACCTCTTGATTTTGTGCATTGGCTAATGGGGTGCTTTTTAACATCTGTGTTCATGACAGAGCTTGCTTATTCTTTCACCATAACGCCTAGTAAATCTATTGTTTTTGCAGTCCTCACCTGGGGCCTCCCACTCGCCCTTGCTGATTTCTTCTTTTTAGATATAGATCATTATCTGGAAATTCAGATACTTGGTTTGTCTGACTGAGGAAATTTTCAAGCTTCCTCTGCAATTAGACGTGGCTGGGTGACTAAGTTAGAAAGCACGAAAGATAAGTAAAAGTGACAACATCTAGGGCAAGTCGAAAGAAAATTCTCTCT
Organism: Loris lydekkerianus; assembly: GCA_963574355.1. Classification (NCBI taxonomy): domain Eukaryota; kingdom Metazoa; phylum Chordata; class Mammalia; order Primates; family Lorisidae; genus Loris; species Loris lydekkerianus. Next base: position 15,328 of record CAUYPK010102569.1, read on the forward strand.
CTTACCTTAGAGTCACATAAGTATTATAATTCTTCATTGGTCCATCAGAATGATCATTTATCCAACAATAGACAACCGTGAACTCACCACTCAACATGAAGCTACACTTAACAGTTGCTAAGTTATGTCTACTATGTGGTCTTTCCCCAATCTAACCTGTCTCCTACCCCAAACAACCAGCATTGCAAATCCTAAACAGTAGTCACTCTTTATTGGAAGGAGGTATCTTCCAAGACCTCCAGTGGTTGCCTCTCAGATAGTACCAAACCCTTATATACTATGTTTTTTCTTATACATACTATAATTTATAAATTAGGCACCATGAGAGGTTAACAATAATAGCTAGTGATAAAATAGAACAATTATAACCATATGCTAGCACCATTACTCTTGTGCTTTTAGGGTTATTATTAAGTAAAATAAGGGTTACTTGAATATAAGCACTGCAGTATTGATAGTTGATCTGATAGCCCAGATGGGCATGAGTGAGTAATCGGCAGAGAGCATATACCATGTGGATATGCTGGACAAAGGGATGATTCTTCTCCTGGGAGGGAGCAGGCTGATGAAAGATTTTATTATGCTATTATTTCGTGAATTTTCCATTTAATATTTTCAGATTATAGTTGGCCATGGTAACTTAAGCTGCAGATGAGGTGGGACGATTGTATTCACCATTCCTTTACTTTCCTTTTTTAGATAGTTTTTATCTTGTTATTAACCTGAGTGTTTGATTCTAGAAACAGAATCATAGGAATGGTGTAGAATAATAGAAAATTTTTAAAAGAGGAATAATAGAAAGTTAGATACAGAAAATGTATTTTGTGACCCTTGCTAACTTGGAATTACATAGGGAAGGGAATTCTGGGAAATGTAGTTCTAGCTCAGGTAGGTTGACAGAGCATTAATCCATCCATACTCATCCAGTTGTAGATCTACAATGTAAGTTTTAAAAAGAGCTGTTTAATGGGGCTGAGCCTGTGGCTCAGTGAGTAGGGAGCCGGCACCCTATACTGAGGGTGGTGGGTTCAAACCTGGTCCCGGCCAAACTGCAACAAAAAAATAGCCGGGCATTGTGGTGGATGCCTGTAGTCGCAGCTACTTGGGAGGCTGAGGTAAGAGAATCGCCTAAGCCCAAGAGGTGGAGGTTGCTGTGAGCTGTGATGCCACGGCAGTCTACCGAGGGCAATAGGGTGAGACTCTGTCTCTTTAAAAAAAACAACAACAAAAAAGAGTTGTTTAATTTTATAAAAACATGTCATGCTATATGTATGTACCCATTCAGGACTTACTTTTTTTTTTTTTTTAAGTGTATTTTTTTTATTATTATTATTTTTTATTATAGATAAAAATATGCACCATAGATGTGGCCCGACCCATTACCCTCCCTCCCCCTAAACCTCCCCCCTCCCTTCCCCTTCCTTGGCCCTTTCCCCATAGTCTTGTGGTATAGTTGGGTTATAGCCTTCATGTGAAAGCTATAGTTTA
>CAUYPK010102576.1:0-26900 GCA_963574355.1 Loris lydekkerianus
TTAACACAATAACTGAAATTGCCAGGAAGGCTATGTTAACCAGTGTGATATAAACGTGTCAACCGGTCTGTGAAACTAGTGTATGATGCCCCATGATCATATCAATGTACACAGCTATGACTTAATAAAAAAAAAAAAAAAAATTTTCATGCTGGAAGGAGAATCAACCCTGAGTCAAACAGTAGGTGTCCTCTAGAAGCTAGGAAAGGAAACAGACACCACCTTTAACCTTCAAGGGGACACTTTGTTGCCAACACCTTGACTTTAGCACAATAAGATCCACATCAGACTTAAACATACAGAACTGTAAGATAATATGCGTTACGTTAGGCTACTAAATTTGTGGTAATTTCATATAACATCAATAGAAAGCCAATACAGTTTTCTTCCAATGTTTCAATATTGTAAATTCTATAATAAATAAATTTATAAGTATGTTTTTGCCTGTGTTAATGATAATTTACTTAACGATAACATTTTGGAAGTGGATTTGGAAGTCAAGGAAAAGGAGCAAAATTATAAGGATTTTGGTAAATATCCTTTTGGAGGCACATCTGTGGGACACCAAAATTCAGTTTTCAAATGACCACACTGTACTTCCTTATTGATGTTTTACTATTTATATTTGATATTTACAAATTTCCTCTATGGGGGTTTTATTCATTTATACCCATAGGTAATGTACTTGCTGTTTTTCCTATGCTTTTACTGGTAATAAATATTATCATTAATGTTTTTCCCTTTTAATTTTCTTTTTTTTATATAATGATTATTTATTAAATACCTAATAAATGTGTTGCAGTGAACTGTGGCCTGTGAATATTATACATTACATTGACTTTCCTCTTCGTGTGATGACTTCTTTTCAAAGTTCCGTTCCTTAATAAAATTATTCAGTGACATATTCTACTGATCAGAACCATAGCAATCAAAATCTACTTATCCATTTGACCAAAATGCTGGCCTTCACAGAAAACATTAAAAAGCTATTTAGCCAAGTTGACAGATTATTCCATGAAAAGGACCAGCTCTGTATTTATGATCAATGACTGACTAGTCATATTTTTGTATTAAATACTACTTGAGTTATATCCTAAATTAAATAATTTTAACTTATACTCAAGTACAGTGCCAGGAATGTACTGAAATCAGTACTTATTTGCTAATGTTCGTTTTCATCTTTTAACTTGAATATTTTTAATACAGATTTCAGTCATGTTTACTATGGAATATTCTAGTCATGTTAACACAATTATTCCACAAATGTAAGAAGTTTAGTTATAATGTTATTTTAGTAAATTATCTCAAAAAGATGTGCGATTTTAAGCATGTCTTTAAGCATCAATCAGAAATTAGAAAAGCCATATTTCATTCTCTATATTTGCGCTGATAGTTTTTAACAGGAAAAATTGAGAAATAAGTGTAAGGATAAGCTTGGTGTTTCAATTATTGTTGCTGTATAGCAACCCACTCTAAACTGTGGTATGAAATGATGATTTTATTATGATCACAGATTCTGCAGTTAAGGAGTTTGAAGAGGGTGTCAATGGGACTTCAACTACAAAGACTTGAATCCTGGAGGTGGCTCTTTGGGCAGAAATCTAGATCATGTAAAGACTCATTCACTCGCATTTTAAGCACACGAGCTGGAAAGCCTTGAAGACCAGACTGGTGAACAGAGCACCTACTGGTAGCCTTTCCTTACAGCTTGGCTTCCTCAAGGTAGGCAGACGCTTTACATGACTACTGAGACTGCCAAGCATAAGGTTCCAGAAAACAAGGTGGAGGTTCCAATAGTCTTAAAAGTTGCACAACATCACTTCAACCATTTTGTATTGATTCTAAGGAAGTCATACGTCCACCATGTTTGAAGGGGGGAAGTCTTCACCTACTAATAGGAAGAATATCAAAAAAAGTAATGACTATGCTTTAAAAACTCCATTTTAAGCACTGAATTATAAATAAAGGGAATTTAATGTTTTAAAAATGAAAATAAGTACAAATTAAAATGTAAGAATTTACGTTAAAATAGATTACATTAAAATAAAAAAGTTATCTTTATGCTAATATTTTGGAGAAACTAGTTAATTAAGCATAAAAACTTATTACTCTGAATTAGTCAGAATAAAAATTAATAAGAAAATTAATTTGATTTTGGATTTTGCATGCTGTGGATAAGGTAAATAAAGAGAACATATTGTATCCATTCAAGTAATTTCACACACTTAAGAGCAAGTTAAAAGTTTGGATTTGTTTCCTACAATTATGAGATGAGAAATAGTATATTTAAACAATTCAATATCATAAAACTAAACAAATGATTAGTTTTTAGTGAGGCAATCGTAATATGTAATCTACATTTTTTATGTGTAATTAAGATTTATTATACAGCTTGAAAGTAACTTTTTAGATAATGTAGTTACTGTAATATTTCTTTATCTGTTACACTTTTCCAAGGTTATCCTTCTACAACCCTCATAAACACCAATTTAATAGAATATTAGAAAATGACAAAGAGAAATGTTAGGAAGTTAGATGTAGCATACTTACTTACAACAGGATTAATTCAAAATCTTTACACAGTGCTATATTTTGAGCTTCTGAAGGAGAGAAAAATAAATCTCCAAACACACTTGTGTCTTTTATAGTTAGGATATTCAATCGTATAGAGTATTCTAATCAAAATGGTTTTTTTCTTTTTGAAGTAAAGGAGTGCATTCTTTACTGGGATACCAAACTTACATTGTCTTTTTTAAATGTGGAGGTGGACAGGGGAGGACAGCGTTTGGGGTCACTTTCTGTTGCTGGGAGCTGAAGTACAGCACCCTGACTTCTTCTGTAAGTTTGTTCTTCACCTGTCCTGGGACTGACCAATAAAGACACCAGGATTCTTTGATGTATCCAGGGGGCTTTTCCCTGGCATCTGTGGTAAATATAGATGCTTCTTTGATGTCTCCTGGTAATGGTCTTGAGGATGGAGATATGGCCAATGGTCCTGCCTGACAAAGTGTTTTTGGCTTTTTTTGACAAAACCACATAGCACCAACTTCCCGTCACAGTAAAATTCTCAGTGGTAATAACATCATAACAACTGATGTTCCGCCCAGTAACCGCCTCTTTGTGCATTACAACCTTAGAACTGTGAGTCTCACCAGCATTGTTGACTAGACTGAAGATCCTTCCATGGGCCAAAGGACATTTCCAGATACTATCCACATGTGACTTAGGAGACCAGAGGGTTCAGGAAATTGTTCCCATGCTTTTACTCTGTCAACTACAACACCTTGTCAATTTACTCTGATGCCACTGGGGCTACAAGGGGTAAAAATGTGGCAAAAAATAGTCTCCTTTAAACTTTGCATTCAGTCTATACGCGCCATACAAGGGAGAAGGGAAACCGTTAAACACCTTCTCGTTTGTCTGCTACTTCTGTTTCAGCCCCTCGTACACTTTCCACCGGTGACTGAAAGGCATGGATTTCCCTCTTGCCTGCTCAGGATCCTGCTCTGAAGGTTATACTCATTCCTCCCAGAGAAGACACCCATAGCAGGTGGGGTGAAGGGAGAGAGGAGCCAGGGAAGGGGAACAGAAATGTTATACTCGTTAACAGCTGCAAGTCAAGTGAAACACAGGTACCACCTTAGGGGCTACCATTTGGAAAGTAGGTGGGGAGGAGACAGGTTCTACAACTGCCGTAATAAGAAAGAATATTAAGGGCTGCAAATCAGTAGAGGTTAGGCTTGGAGGCTATGACATTCGCCAGGAGGTATTATGGCCACCTCAGTGATAAGCCAGAGTATTTAAACTGGCTCAAGTCGTACAGCTAGAAAAAAAAAGTTACAGATCTGAACTCAGCAAGGTCAGTTTAGCTGCAACACAGGAGCCTGGTGGAGAATAAAGGGCATGCTGTTGAAATGGCAGAACTGAACGTTAGTCTGAAGAGTTTGGGCTTTAATTTCATAAGCACTAACCAACTGCTTCTAGTTCTTGAATAGAGTGGTGACAAGAGCCAGGCTTAGAAAGATTCATCTAGCTACTGTACATAAATGTGTTGGAAAGAAGGGACCTTAAGTCCAAGCCACACAGTAGTGTATTTTTAATCTAAAGTGTCAGATAAATCTATTTTTTCATTTATTTCTATCCCTTGCCTTTGTAATGTATATGATGGGTTTGTTCTTCTACAGATCCTTTGGCAAATATTTTGATATTGAATTCTAAGAATAAAAGGTAACGTTTCCTATCAGTTGTTATAGTGAGCAAGTGTAACCCCATGCTCAGATCCAAATATATCAGGAGATTCATGTTTCAATAACACACAGTACACAATTCAATTTTTGTCTCACAATAACTTTTATTATGCCTTAAGCTTAAATACATTATAATATGTGAATATCTTTGTACATGTATGTTATTGGATTTTTTAATACATTCCCTCTAAAATATGTGTACTTGGATGGAAAGATAGGAATTAAATATCTATTTAAATGGCAATATATAATTAGATGATCAATATTGAGCTAAAATGTGCCATTCTCACAATGCTCTAGAGAATGTATTTATAATGTAGCAAAAAGGAAAAAAAAAACAGGGAAATATTTGTATATTTAAGACATCATAAAATTGGGAGGGGATGGGCGGAGGGAGGGTGATTGGTGGGATTACACCTGTGGTACATCTTACAAGGGTACATGTGAAACTTAGTAAATGTGGAATATAAATTTCTTAACACAATAACTAAGAAAATCCCAGGAAGACTATGTTAAACAGTATGAAGAAAATGTGTCAAATGGTCTATAAAACCAGTGTATGGTGCTCCATGACCACATTAATGTATACAGCTATGATTTAATAATAAAAAAAAGACATCATAAAATTATTGCAAGTGTATCGTTTTTAGAGTTGTTTACATTCATTCGAGCAGGGCTATAATAATACCGAATGATTAAAGCTATTTTATGGTTCCTATGAAGATGGAATGCCAAATGATTTTTTGTTTTCCTTTTCCCACAGGATTTCATGATTTGATTGCCCAAGTGATATTTATATTGTCACAAACTTTGTGAACTGTCTTGTGTTAATTACAGTTTTCACATTTTGCATGGTGACAAAATTGTCATATTCTTATGATCGTAGTCTTTTTAACTAAAAAGTGATTTCTGTGAAGAGTTCTTAAAAGTGAATATTTCATCTAAAAAATTGTATTTTAACCAAGTAAAATGACATTTTGAAGAGAATTTTCTTTTCTTCTTTGCTATAGGAAGAAGTACCATAAGCTGTAAAATAGCTTGAGTGTTTGGGTGCAATAAAGACATATATTATGTTAGCCAGGAAAATGGCTGATGCCTGTAATATTAGCATTCTGGGAGACTGAGGAGGGACGATTCTGGAGCCCAGATGTTTTAGGTTACTGTGAGCTAGGCTAATGCCGTGGCACTCAAGCATGGGCAACAGAGTGAGATTCTGTCTTAAAAATAAATAAATAAATAAATAAAAGTAGTATGTTACAAATAAAAGCTTAATGAAATAGAGTGATATTCATGCTCAGTAAAACTGGGTAATGGGCATGATTAACATAGTTCTTAACAAGTTACAAAGTATTTTCAAGATTATCTTCACAAAAAAATATTCATTATTTCAGACATTTCATATATAGTTACCTTAAAATTCAAATACCAAAAACACACATTTGACATCCATTTTATTGATTTAAATATCTTTTATAATTACGAACATTGGAATCTTATTTTTCCTGCTCAGACAGAAACTTGTCTTTTACTGCTTAATGTGTTATTGTAGAAACACACACAAAACACACGCACTTAACATCCCAGAAGGGCTTAGAATCACAGAAGCTACAGGCTCTTTTTGTTAGAAATTTTACCATTTTTACTCCCCCTCTTGGGATGTTTTTCCTGAGCAAATTGGTGGTTAACATTTCTCTTACCTAAATCACATGTTAATCCACTGAATTTTAGTCACTGTGATCATCCCCAGGGGCTGGATCATCAAGAACTAGGTCCTTGCATACTGAAACAGGTATTCATTTGTAGAATTTTTTTCATGATCTAGTGACAATTTCCTAATTTGAGAGAGTGGCCAGTTGCTCAATGGAGTCCAATAGAAGTTTCAGAGTCTCTAATCTAGTACTCACTTGCCCACTGCTGGCAGATGGACCTTGTTTCCCACTTTCTTCACATTGAGTTTTAGATTATGAAAAGTGTTAGTATCATGCATTCTCGGAATGAGATAATTCACCAGCCTGCAATCATTCAGGGCAGTGAGAGTGGCAAGTTCAAAGAAGATTATTCAAAATCTGCTTATTCCTGATCAACCTAATGGGAATCACAAAAGTCATGAATGAGACTCACATTGGGAGTTGAACATAGGAGTAGAAGAGAAAGGGATGGAATGGTATGAGAACAGTTACGTAGTAAAAAAAAACATATGACAAAGAAATTACACTCAAGGAAGTATTGATGGAGGGGGTGTAGGACACTGGTCATTCTTTGAAATTAGGAGATTGTCACTGCATTATGAAAATAATTCTAGAGAACAACCACTTGTTTAAGAGCACAAGGAATCTAAGTTTTGGTGTTCTGGATTCTAGGGACGATCACACTGTTTAAAGTCAAGTGGGTCAATATGGTCCCTTAGTTGAGAAAATGGTCAGGGCAGGACCAGCATGATGCTACCCATCCTTCCCCAGGGATGAAAGTGGGGTAATGGGCACCACCTCTTCTCAGCTAACTCCCTATCCACTCCCTAGAACTTATATTGAGTTGATGTCTTTAATAATTATCTACAACGGGCTGGGTACCCATAGCTCAGTGGTTAAGGTGCCAGCCACATACTCCAGGGTTGGTGGGTTCGAACCCAGCCTGGGCCAGCTAAACAACAACACCAAAAATAGCTGGGCATTGTGGCGGGCACCTATAGTCCCAGCTACTAGGGAGGCTGAGGCAAGAGAAATGCTTAAGCCCAAGAATTTGAGGTTGCTGTGAGCTATGATGCCAAGGCACACTACCGAGGGTGACATAATGAGACTTTGTCCCAATTAAAATTATTTTTATCATTATTATTATTATCTGCTGTGATACTTTGGATAAGTATAATCTCAATAGTAGATGCTAAAAAATCTTTGACCACTAAAGAAACAGAAAATTCCAAAACCATCATAGAACCACTTTGTTTTCCACTTAAAAAAAGCCGTGCTTCAGTGTAACTAACTTCACACTGAGCGCAAAACATTTCTACATGTTTAATATATTCTGTTATGTTTAGAGGACAGAAAATTGAAGCTAAGACCTTTTAGTAATAACCATTTTAACGTTTGTTTATCACACTGGGGAAGTAATGCAGAACTCCCACATTTAGTCATAAAAAGCAATTGTTCTTCAAAAAAATGGGTAATTTCTCCATTTCATCTTCTATATAAGTGCCAAAAGAACTAAAATGCTGACTTAAAATAGATTTCAAATGTTAGTCTTACTATGATAATTGCCAAGGATATCTTAGAAAGTTATTTCTAAAGATCTCTGTATTTTTCAAGTTATGTCATTTCATCTTGGTCTGGAATATTAAATATGGGCTTTTCTCTTGCTTTCATGATTAATGAATTTTTTAAAGTTAATGTACAAACATTAATCTAGTAGAAATACATTCTGAAAAAATTACATTGTTAGTCATAAGCCGGGGGGTACTTCCTCACCACTCCTAATATTTCTCTCTGTTAGTACTAGTTCCATATTTATACCATTGCTGGCTATCTCTGCACTCTCATTCATTTCTCTGCAGGGGATAGAAGCTTAATTTGTGTAGTAAATTTACAAGATGAGCCCAGGCCCATTCAGCCTAGTCATCCCTCACTCTCTGTAAGGAGCCAACATCTCCACATGTACCACATCATAAGTTTTACAAAGCCATCTCCGTGTATGGTGAAGCTCTTATTATTAGCCATGCTTAATAATCTTATTAATTAAGACTGTCTAATTTGGTGCCAAGGCTCTCACTTTCCTGAATATATATTCTCCGATTACCTTTATTAGTAATAAAGGTGAGTGTTGGCTTTAAGCTGCGTTATTTGTTGTATTATTTTCCAGTTACTACGTTTGCTAAGCCTGCATCAACACTAAGCAATGTTGATTCAGTTGCTTATTTCTTCAGCATTGTTTTTGTTTGTGAAGTTGTAGGTGAGAGCTTGTGTTGTATTCTCCAATGTATTATTACAGGCTTGATGACAGCATGCATCTTGAAGATGACCAGCAAGGCCACAAAATAAAATAAAGAACAAAACATAGTGTACTCAGTAAATAATTGCAACATCCACTATGTACCAGGAACTTTTTGGATGCTGGGAGGATAGTAGTGGAAAAGACAAAGTCCCTGCCTTTATAGCACCTATTTCCTACTGGGAAAAAGGAAATAATAAATTAATTATAAGTGATAAATGCCTACATCATGCATACCCAAGCTAGTACCTGGGAGTGATAGAAAACACGTAATACAAGTGTTTTGCAGAGGATGGCGTAGTCCTTATTTAGGTAGGATGGTTAGGGACTGCCTCTGTGGAGAAATAAAAGTTAATCTAAAACAGTGATGGTGATAGCCATGAGAGTATTCAGGAAGACAGTGAATCAGACAGAGGAAATGGAAAGTTCAAAGGTCCTGAGAGGAAACATAGGTATCAAATCCAAAGAGCAGAAAGACAACCAGAGTGACAGGAGCAGAATAGGAGAATGCCTGGCTGCAAGAGAGGTGGACAGCGCCTAGATCATGTAAAATGGCTCGTTGGCCACAGTTTAAAAAATAAATAAATAAAAACACAATAGGTTTTGTTCAAAAAGAAGAATGCCTTGGAATGTTTAATGATGGGAATGAATGTGATCTGTTGTGAGTTTTTGTATCTCCCTTAGGCTGCTTCAATTTAAAGCGTTGCATAGAAAACAGGTAAAGGCTCAATTTCAGTGACTCAAGCATGAGATAACTGCCTGTTTAAAGGTATCCTTACGAGGAGTAGGGGTGGTCAGATTCGAGAAATTCAGGGAGTGGGAGCCAACAGTACTTGGAATGGTACATGGAATGTAAGCAAGGTTACAATGGTTGTGATTAAGAATAACTCCCAGATTTTTATCTTGAGGATCTGGGTAAACAACTTCCAAAAATGGAGGTTTTTGGAAGATCAAGTTGAGCTTTATCTTGTACAAATGGTTCTGTCTGTTTCCATCCATTTGTAGTGTCTTCTAGATAACCAAGTTTAGACATCAAGTAAAGAACTTGATATATGTGCATAGATCTCAGCAAAAAAGTTGGTGCTGGAAATATTTTATCTATTGTTCTTTCTTTGCTGCCATGAGTTAGATAGACAATAGTTGGAAAATAATGAGATTAGTGATATAAAACATTGACTGCATGAGGGCATATATTATTTGTCTAGCATTATGCTAAGCACTATATAACTCTTATCAACATAATCCTTACAATACATAGAGAAACTGAGATTTAAAGAGCATGATAATTTGCCCAAACACATACAGATAATAAGTGGTAGGCTAGCCCTTAAGTTCATGTCTGTTTGATTCTAAAGTTCATGCTCATTGGGCTAAAATCTAGGGCTGCAGAAAGTATCTTGAACATCCAGGCCCTTAGAACAAGGGACTGAATTTCATTTATTTCCTTAATTAGCTGTGCAACTTGCTATATACCTTGTATAATCAACAAGAAAACCCTTGGGATCCAAAGGACCTGTTTGCTCTTGATTTCAAAGTCACTAGGAAAGGAGAAATTAATAATTTGAAAAGTCCAGTTTCAGGGGAGAAGGATGCCTCAAAAAAGGGGAAGATAACGATCAAGAGCTTCTAACCTACTGTTCAGATCTTTCACCTGATTAATTTGGGAGGTAAAATGTGAATCATGGTGTGTCCAAAACAGAACAGGATAATAGGAATTTATTCCTATTATCTCAGGATAATTATAAATAATGCCCTCCTTTGACTCTCAAAAGGATCCCAGTTTTAAGAAATTATATGGTCACTCAGTACTTAGAGGTCCTTGATTCAAAGGGCTATGAATAAAGCATAGAGTTAAAATACTCCCAAGTTCCACCCTCTCCCTCTTTTAAAGAGGAGAAACCCAACCCACTGAGGTGAAAGAGCACAACTCCACACAGAGATCCTTCTCGATTTCCATCTATTGAAATTCGGCCTGTCCTTCAAAGCTCAATTTTAAATTTATTCATTCATTAATTCATTCTGTTTTCTCATATTAGTGTATTTATGCCACATATCTGATACCAAAAATTGTAGAGAAAGAAGAGATCTCTATTGAGATATCCTATGTTTATTTATTCTACGTTCAAAAACAGACATGCATATGTATTTCACACACTGGCAAATGCATACCTATATACTCAGACCAGGCGTACACACACACCACTTCTCTCTCTCCCTCACATGTACACACACACACACACACACACACGTGTTAATAATCAATTATCTCTGAAGACTAAGTTTTGCTGTCTTTAATTGTATGTCAACTGGTTTACTAATGCTTTCCTACAGTAATGAGGTATTGTCTATGATGGCAGGTTCTATGTTCTGTCTCCATGACACTGACTTGAAGCTTAAATTTATAAGGGATCATTTTTATTACCAAGCAGGAAAAGAATAAGTTGTTTTCAAATCAAAAAAAGACTTATTATATGTTATCATTCCCTATACATCCAGTAACATAAGAAATTCAAAATAGTAGTCAATGATGAATGTCATTATAATTTTTAACTTTAAAATTTAAGTGTCAATGAGTCTTCCAAATATTTACAGAAATAGTCTGATGGTCTGATGTATAACTTTAACATATGTTATATTGAATGAAAATTTGATGCTTAGAACTTATAAACAGAAACAGGCTTGAATTGAATCTTATGGAAGATCAGGAGTGCAACATTTCATAGTTTACAATACCAGGAAGTGGAAAAGTTAGTGACTGAAATAAGCCGTGGAACTAACCAAGCAGAATGAACTCATTAGTTTAAAAATTTCAACGAAATCTGAACTTAGTGTAATTTTCTTCATGAGTCATGCCTGGTCCCATAAAAGAGACAATCAAGGAGACATAATACTTGTTTAATAAGGGCTTACCTTCTATAGCTTTTTAAAATTAATTAGCCTACTAATCATAAAAAGAGAAATGGATAGGTGGGTAGGCTCCCTGACACTAAAAATATTCTGAAGAAGCACTAGTCCCATTTGATGTTATTGAACATGACTATCAGTTTTATCTCACATAATATCAATACTACAATGCTGGCTTATATTCCTATTAGTGCATTTATTTTCTTTGTTCTTTTTATAACCTAACCTTTATGAGGGTTCCATCTTTTGTGACTCCACTAAATCAAGTTGGTAAATTTGATTGTTTTTTAATTTTAAAAAATTATTTATTTTAGAAAATAATGGTTGTCAAATATTCAATAGAAATATTTATGACAAAACAGGATCATGTTAGTGAGGCTATCACAATATTTATCCCTTTCTCATTAATATTTGAAAGTTAGTATGTGAAATAATAGACACTATTTCCTAGTGGAGATTTAGAAGGAGGCTCCCCCACCTCTTCACCCCCCCCCAAAAAAAAAAGAATTGGAGAAGGATGATAGAAAAATTGGCCAGATATGTAAAATAGTTACTAAGTCTAGGCAGAAATTCAATAAACCTTTTCTATGACTTTCAATATTTTATGGGTAAAAGGATAGCAAATTTTATGAGATTTACCAAAGAGCTTCAAAAATACGACATAAAGAAGAGTATAATTGACTTTTTCTCCTATAAATTTAAAATAGCCAACTATTTTAATGTGTGCATGAACTTTATGGACACCCTATATATGCTAGAATTCTATCTCATACGTTTTCTCTTATAGTTTTAATATGTATGTGAACTAATGTAACCCCAAGATACATACCTCATAAGTGAGCTGGTGCACACATGATGTACAGGCATACCCACACACTCATTCACTCAAGAAACATCCTAATATTTCCACCATTTACCATGACTGTACTAGGTGCTGAGGTACAATGTGTGAAGTGTTAAACAAGGTATTTTGGAGATGCTTGTCTGGAGGTGAATAAAAAGGGGGCTGCGGAGATAAATTACATACTCAACAGCATATGGTTAGATTTTAAAAATGGAAATACTAAGGTCACTTGTAGAGATAGTAGAGAGAGATGAAGAGAGAATTCAGGGTATTCAGGGTAAGAATACCAACATTGAAGGATTGAGTATCCCAGAGAGAGGAACATATTTAACATATTAAAATAAGAGGCAGCATCTGTGGCTCAAGGAGTAAGGCGCTGACCCCATAGACTGGAGGTGGTGGGTTCAAATCCAGCCCCAGACAAAAATAAATAAATAAATAAATAAAAACTTAAAATAAGAGACAATTAGAAGAAGGTGGCATTATAGAAAGCAGAGCAAGAGAAAATTTCACAAAAAGGGGGTGGTCAACTCTTTTTCATGTTATTGAGAGATCCAGTAAAAGAAGACTAAGAAGAGTCCATTAGACTTAGTATTATGGAGGTTGTCACTGACATTGACAAAATTCATCCTGTCTAGCACATGGTGGGAGCACTAGGCAAGAGCACACAAAGACAAAACTGTAATGTCATCTGGTACATAAACACTATATCCAGGATCTCCCATTGTCTGGAAAGCCTAATATTTCTGTGTCTGTTGCTTTATTCACTAGTTTTGAAGTGCCTTAATTCAAAATGAGCTTCTGACTGAGGAAATAGTACCTATGTCAACAACTATTATTTTTCACACTCAATTTCTTAGCCCCATGGATTTAAAATACACTTTAAATAATGAATAATTCATTTCTTATATTGCTGAAAATTTTCCACAATAATTAGCTGAATTTAAATCTATGAAACGTAGCATGCTCTTTAAATTCACCAAGGAAGACTAATTACTAAGAATCTCAGATGCAGGTAATTTCAGAATTACTCTGACAACAAAGTTAGTTTTGTATACATTATGAAATCTTTTTTCTTCCTTAATCAAACTACCCTTAATTATTTAAATTTTGGATTTATTAACAATAATTGCTGATTTATCCATAAAGTGAATCCTAAAATTTTAAAGTATAGCTAAGTGAATTTCTGAAGTGTGCATGATGGAATACAGCATCTCCACCTCTCCACACATGTTATTTATTCAAGTCATAGATCCAAAACCACTCAACCAGGAGAATCATGATCTATCTGGTAGTTATAATTCATGTATGAGCAACAGTGACCTCATGTGGCTAATGCTTTATGCCTGAAACTATTAGCCTAAGAACAAAAAATAGTTTCATGGTATATATCAAGACTTATGTCACAGTGAAGGATGGAAGCTGCCTGTGCCGTAAGCTATAATTTCTTTTTTAAGGCCTCTGATCATAAAACAGAGCAATCCCTTGTGAGGAAGACTGTGTATTCATTCTGCATATGTTTATATAGTAGTTAGATTATTCAAAGATTAATATCATGAAATAAGGTGCCTTGAAGGTCAAAGAATATACTGGAATTCTTTGTGTTGCCCATAGCATTCAGTGATACTCTTGATCATGAAAGAACTTTCCAAATGCTTTTGGAATTCTTTCTCATCTTCTTTGTCCTGAACATTTCAACATTAAAAAAATAAATACCTAAATGGAAATTTAAGGATAGATAATATCGATTCTTTGTTACCAGCTGTTTCTAACTTTGAAGGAGTGGCTTCATTTCTCCTCAGTACGAGTAGTTCTCTTAACCAGCCTGTACTATAACACAAGCATTTGTTTAAAAATGTCATGCTACATTATTAGCTAGAATGATAACAATTTTAAACATGCGATCAACCCTCTGTATCTATGTGTTCCATATCCATTAATTCAACCAACCACAGACAGAAAATAACTGAAAAATCAAAAAGATATATGGCTCTGTTGGTACTGAACATGTGTAGACTTTTCCCCTGGCATTAATCTTTAGGCAATACGGCATAACAACTATGTAGCACTTACATTGTATTAGTTATTTTAAGTGACCTAAAGATGGCAAAAGCTTAGAGAGGATGTGTGTAGGTTATACGCAAATATTAAGCCATTTCTATAAGGGATTTGATTATCTGTGGATTTTGGTATCCCAGAGAGTTCCTCAAACCAATCCACCACGGATATTGAAGAATGACTATATGAATAGCATTGAAAATAAAATAACTTCCAGTTCTCTTTCCTTTATAATCAAGGATAGTGTCCTTTATCACCTATTTCAAATCAATCTAATCACAGAAAAGACCTCTTTGAACTAGTAAGGTCTTAGGTAGAGACTACCAATTAAGGGCAAATATATTACCTTGGATTTCTGAAGTAACATTTAGTAGATGACATCTACTGCTCCCAACCCTCTGCTTAGAATTATGCTAAAATCTCCTAACACATTATCTTTACAATCATGATTCTGGAGTCAGAAAATCTACTTGGCAATGCTGACTCCAACATTTCTTGGGCCATGGGCCAGTCACAATCTTCTCTTAGACTTAAATTACTCAACTTTGAAATGGAAGAGGATAGTAGCACCTACCTCAGGGGGGTATTATGAGGATTGTATACCATTTGACAGGTCTGTGGCACATAGTTAAGTGTGTAATATTCCAGGCTATGATTTTTAATTAAATTTTTGTTACTTTATATTATTTACTTCTCATCTACATTTTTTGCTTTATTAATTAAAATTAAGGCATACAGTTCATTGTCTTTCTCTCTTTTCTACCATTTTAAGGTAATACTTTACCACTTTTTATATATTTTTTTCTTTATTCTCTTCCTTGTTCAAGTAGCATAAGTTACATATTACAAGTGGTTTTTGCTAATATATTGTACTTAGCTAGTTTTTCCTTGGGAAGTTAAAATATGTTTTGAAAATATCAGCAATGATGGATTTTCTTAGCCCAAAATCCAAGTTACCTAGAAAGGCATCTTATTATAATTAGATATAAATTCAATATCACATTTGCTACAGACATACAGGATTACATAGCAAAAAAAAAAAAAAAATCCAACTATTGTGAAGTAATACTTATACTCAATAGCTCATTTAGCTATTGTCGTGATGCTTACAAGCATACAAAATAATGAAATCAAAACATAACTTTAAAAATACATGTCATAAGAAAATACACCTACAAAAATTTTGCACATTTCACTTCCACACCTCAGAGAAAATTTCACTATTTTAAGCATCATAAAATATTTTTTATTCAACAAATGTGTATTAAGAATCTACATATACCAGGTATCATTTTTGGCACAGTGATTCTATACTAAACAGAATAGACAAGTTCAGTTCTTTTGTTGATTTTACATTCTGGAGAGGAAAAATAGACAATAAATAATGAATAAATAAGTAAGCAAAGAAGAAATTAAATAAATGTGCATCAATTAGCAATAGGCATTAGAAAAAGAAATAAATTAGGATAACGGAGGTATTGATGAGGTATTATTTTACATAAAGTGGTCTGAAAGGCATCCCTTATAAAAGAACATTTATAAAGACTCCAGAAGATTTAACAAAGAATGTTTCAGGCAGAGAAGCAACAAGAGCAAGGGGCCAGAAACAGAAGTAGACGTGGAATGTGCGAAAATTCCCACAGCTAGAGCAGAGTGAATGAGGAGGAGACTGTTTGAAGATGAGTTCAGAGAAATAGTGGGTGCCACACCATGTACATTTATGAGGTTCTGGGAGCTATGGTGACACATTTTAGTTTTATTCTGATCCAAATATAAAGAGCCATTTTAGAATTTGATCACTAAAGGAAGTTGATCTGGCTCATATTGAAAAGACTCACTCTGGCTTGGGCGTGCATAATGGATTGCTGAGGAGAAAGAAAAGTGCAAAACCAATTTGGAAGTTCTACAACAGTCCAGGCAATAGGTGATGGTGGCTTGGCCTGACGTTTACAGTTGAAGTGAGGGAAGAAATTGATACATCAGACCTGATTCAAAGAAGCTTCTAATGGATGGGATGTAGAATGTGAGAGATAAGAGGATCAAAGATATCCACAAGATTTTTTAGCAACTAGAAAAATAAAGCTGCTTTGGATGACTATGGAACAGATTTAGGGATAACCAAGATTTGGGGGGGGGGTAACGGGAGCAAAACGAAGAGGAAGGAAGAATTTCATGCTGAACATTTGAATTTGAGATGATTTTTTAGACACTAAAGTGGAAATATTGAACAGAGGGTTGGATATTTAAGGCTGGGGCTTCGTGGAGCATTGCAAAAAAGAGTTGTAAAATTTGTGAATTTATCAGATTGTTTTCAGATGTCCTAAGTCATGAACTTGGAGATCATCTAGGGATTGAGTACAGAGAAAGAAGAGCCCTGGGTATATGCAATAATTAGAGGTCACATTGGTGAGGAGGAGGAGGCAAAAGAGAGTGATAGAAATGAACGTTATACCAGAAGACGATGAACAAAGAATATTCTGAAAATCAAGTGAGGAAAATTTTTCAAGAAGAAGGGAGGCATTTGAACATGTTAGATGATGCTGACGGGTTTAGTAAAACGAGTAGTACAAAGAATTGATCAAGGGATTCAGCAGTATGGAGTTCACTGGTTTCTAGGTGACCATGATAAGAATGATAGGAACAAAAGGCTCACAGTATTGAGTTCCATAAGGAAAAATGTAGGCAGAGGATGTGGACTCAGGAGATAAAGTCTGTGAGAATCAGGGCATGGCCAGATCAGAGATATTTTTAGGAGTTAAGTGGTCTTGGAGGTCCCAAGATATCACTCTCAGAGTGAAAAACAAATTATGGTGTCTTGCAATACCCACCAATAAGAAGGAAACACAATACTTAGTGGGCCTCCCGGGTTCTGGGGGCACCATTTTCCTCTTTTGGGAATTTTTTTCTAGCCCTCTTACCAAGGGACATGAAAGGCTGGTAGCTTTGGGTGACGTCCAAGCCAGGAAAGTTCTCTGTGGCAGATCCAGGCAAGAGTGTGACTCTCATGTGTGTCATTTGCCAATTGGACCATATGGCACATGACACAGCAGTATCTATGATTTCAGAGGTATCCATGATGGGAAAAGATACATGGAGACACTATAGAAACTTTCAATAAAGGAATTCCAAAGTAAACACCTACTAAGTTTTCAAACAGTGGCCTTTCATTGCTGGGCACAGTGGCTCATACCTGTAATCCTAGCTAAAGTGAGAGGATTGCTTGAGGCCAAGAGTTCAAGACAAGCCTGAGCAACATATCAAGACCCTGTCTCTAATAAAATAGAAAAATTAGTCAGGAGAGGTGGTGCCTGGCCATAGTCCCAACTATCTGGGAGGTTGAGGCAATAGAATTGCTTGTGCCAGAAGACTGAGGTTGATGTAAGCTATGATGTTGCTACTGCACTCTAGCCTGAGCAATAGAGGAAAACTCATTCTCAATAAATAAATACAAACATATTTAAATACATACACAGAAAGTGTCTCTTTGATGTTCTGAAGAAAGGCCATGTGATCTACAAGAAATAATTATATATCGCTCTAAAAGAGCCCCTGGCTTGCTACTGAGCCCTTAGATGGAGCACTTGCCCATGAGCAGATAATGCTGGCAGAAGCTGGATATTATCATCAGGAGCTGGATATCATCAGACACAATAAGTCACAAAATTAGGCTAGCCCATCAGCAATGCATTGTAAAACAGAAATGGTACATTTAGAATTAGGATGAACAGGGCCCAAAGGCACAAGTGAATTGCATGAGCAGGTGGCCCAAAATCCCAGTCACTGTTACCAACAATTGTCACACTGGCACTGTTCAGCAGGGACAAGGAAGAAGGGGAGCAGATGCTTTGTCCATGGGTATCCACTGAGAGAAAAAAAATGATGCTAAGAGATGCTTTGTCTACCAGAAGGAACAAATTGGCTCGAGGAGGCTGCCAAGAAAGAACAGATGACATATCAAGGGGGTCCCCAAAGACCGACCAGATGTTTGGTCTCCAACAGAAGGTCTCCAAGGACTGACCTATCAAAAAGAGGTAGATAAACCACAAAGCGGAGATACTGTCAAGAACTCCAAAGAGTATTTGGAACATGCACATAGTTAAGGTAATGGTGTCCCCAAATGACTGACCTTCATTAACATAGTAAAAATCATACCACCAGTACTGAAACAATTTACAAATACCATGGCAACCCCCAGAGATTACCTTGTGAAGATAGAAAAGGAAATTCCAATTCTAGGAATTCTCTACCCTTAAAAAAAAAAATAAACCTGAATATTCCACCTCCCACCACCACTTAATCTAAAATTAGAGAATTAACATAAAAAGAAAAATCTTGTTAAACTCAGGGTCTCCTCCACTCACGGGAGGCTGACCCATTCCTTCTCTGAAGTGTACTGGGCTTTAACTAAACTCTGATACTTTGCCTACTTGCACCTGCGTGCTCTGCTCATTCACTGTGCCAACTCAGTACTGGTAACCATTGTTTAGTATTGGGCACTAAGAACTGGGAACATGGGGACCTGGTTGGTTCCCCAATACCTAACATTTTGTCCCACTCTGCCCCACACCTAATAGTACCTTTCCTCAGCTAAAATTGATGTTCACATGGAGGGTATCCTAAGATCAAATGACAGGAAGAAAATGACTGAGGTTTTTAAAGAATGAGTCTACCTGGTAAATATCGCAAGCTGAAGACGAACATAGCTACAGTATAGCTCTACTTAGGGGAGGGCCAAGAAGACGGCAGTGAAGGAATGCTTCCTAATCAGCAGATCTTTGGATGGCACACTTGGTCATCCCTTTATAAAAGAAAGAAAAGAAGTGGCCCCATCTGAGATACATGGACCAATGTCCATTTGAGGATAGTTTGTCTGGAAGGGGAAAGATCTGGATATCAGGAACAAAGAGGTCAAGAGAAGGGCATGTGGATGGCCCTCTGAGAGTGGACCAAAGTATTTCTATCTCATATTAAAGTCCTCCAGAGAGCACCCACACTAGAACAGGCATTTAGAAACCTATGTGACCAAACAATTCAGCTAGCTGACATTAAACACCCTCTGTCATTAACCCCTAAGAGCCGGTGCAAGAGCTCCTGAAATGTGCAGCCACAGTGGCAGGGATGGAGGCTCTAAATGGGCCGATGGCCTGGCCAGGACTTTCTCTCCGCAAGGCTGTGTTAGCTACTGCTGCTGCTTCCAAATGTCAAATTTGCCAGCAACATAAATGGATGTTGAGCCCCTAGTACAACACCATTTCTGGAGATCAGCTAGATGTTTAGGGTTAAGTGTTATACTTTGAACATTTTTCTGTATGTAGAGCCTCAGCCAGCACCACTATTGGAGATTTAGAGAGTGTCTGAGCCTCTTAAATAGAATTCTGTACATTATCATATCAGATAAAGAATGTAATTTAGGGCAAATGAGATGAGTTTGTGGACATATGAGCATGAGATACACTGGTCCTACCATACACTGTACCATCCCTAAAATTGTCAACTTGACAGAGTGATGGGAAAGCATCTGATGGCACAACAGAGGTACTAGCTTAGAGGTGATACTCAAAAATGAGGCACCTTCTTTGAGGATGCAGCGTAAACATTAACTCAACCACCTTTATATGGTCTGTGTCCCCAGTAGGTAAAACACTGTGTCTGAATGAGGAAGCCAAGAGGGGGATGGAAGTAGAGTGGCTCTGCTTACTTGTGTTCCCACTGGATGCTTGGTAAATGCGTTCTTTGCTCACCTTCAAAGCTAGCTTAGGCGGGTCTAAATGCCCTGGGTCAGGTGACCAGAGAAGATAAGCAGATATACCATTAAACTCTCAACTGTCGATGCAAGTTGGTCAACTTTGGGCTCCTGATGCAAAGAAACTACCAGGAAGCAAGAACTGAGTCTCCATCCTCACAGGTGTGATTCATCTGTCACTCAGGAGGAGGTAGGTTTCTCTCCAGAAATATAGATAGGGAAGAAAATGTTTAGCAATTAAGTGATCCATTGGCACATCTCTTACAACTTCTATGCCAACTGTGATAGAGAATGGACAAGTGCAGCAGCCATGGCCTGATGAGGGCATGAATGTCAGGAGAAAACACACTAGATAAGCCACCTAGACCAGCAGAGATACTACAGAGGAAATCCAGGATGGGTAGTAGAGGAGAGAAAGGATGAGTGTCACTTGTGCTCTTAAGATCGGGGGCAACATGGGGACTGTAATTTACCACACTTATCTTCTTCTTATAAATCTCCCCAGCGGAAGAGACAAACCAGAAATCTGAAGGAACGGTTTCTACTTGGACTCATACACAGTGAATCAAAGCTGCTCATGAGTGCTAAGGAGGGCTGCTCAGAATTGCCTTTCAGGACTTAGGCCCCCACCCTGCCAGGATTGTTGACTGTTGCTGGCACAGCATCATTCCAGCATCATCGGTAGCATAGTTCCTCCCCCAAGGAAAGAGCTGGAAAGAGGAAAGAGCTGGAAAGAGCTCTTTTCAGATGGAAAGAGCATGGCAAGGCAGCTCTTTCCATAAGATAATCATGGGCAAGGCAGCTCTTTCTATAAGTCAAGTCTCATGTAATGAGACTGGACTATGTTGCCAACAAAGGCTTGTGCTTGCATCAATTTGGGATATAGGCCTCTAGTTCTATTTGCATATCAGTTAAAGCCCCTTTCTGCCCAATCTTGTTTTCTTCCCTTGTTTACAGGTGTTCTTGTGATTTGCCCTCCCTGATAAACCTCCCCCACAAGAATCTCAATTTCAGACTCTGTTTTGTGGGAGACACACCAGGAGATAGTAATCTTTCATGGCAGTTTCCAAAATTGATTTATTTTTTTCAATTAGTGGTATTTTTAAAGAAGTGGATTTCAAATACAAAAATGTGAAGATATAACTGGCCAAATTAATTCCCAAAGTACTGCAAGCAGATTCCCCTAGCAAACCAGATCAGTCTTACTATATTACTTTTGGTTTTGGTTTCTGTTCTGAAACTGAAGAGCCACAAGAAGCTCTGATTCCCACCAGCCAATTTTCTTCTTTCACAAGTAGAGTTCCTTAGGAGACTTAAATCTTCTGTTTTTGTTTCTAATTTAGATTTTACCCCAAATGCTAGCTATGTAAAATGGTTTTAACACAATGGAAGCAAGGAGAAAACAAAACAAACTTTTGTTTATTTCTAAATACCCTATAGGAAGTTGTAAAAAGATCCATGCATAACAATAGAATGTAAATTTAGGTAATGATTTGGACCTTTTCCAATTGCAGCCTCAGCCTTGAAAACAACAGATTTCCTCAGCTATTCATTGTAGCTCAAACATAAAATTTCTTGTTACACCATTGCTAATTGACATTGCACAAGCATATGTAATGAGTTTTTCAATAAAGAAATAAATACCTTTTGTGTAAAGGGAGAAAAAAAGGCCTATCTGGGAGAGAATATTTTAGTAAATGAGTCAAGATAGGAATTTGGGATGTTTTAAGTCTTTTCGTTTATATTTGCATTTATATCACTGATCTGTAAAATTTCCAAATGAAAAAGTGGCAGCACTCTGTGACAGAGGCATATTGGAGTAATTATGGGGAAAAAAAAAATCCAAAAAAACCCTGAGGTCCCCATGTTTAATTAGTATGAAAGCATTAGCCTTGCAAATTTACATAGTTTCATTTCTTCTTTTGTTTTTTTGACCCTGGGATATGGGGGAAAAAAAAAATTAACATAAAATGTAGATATGGGATGAGTTTAAAACCACTGCACGCTTGGCCTTTGTGATTCACTCAAATTGCTTTTTAAAAACTATTTCTTAAAAATTTGCTAGATTCTAGAAAAGATTTAAGATGGCTTAAAAGTATTAAAGCAAGGAAAACAAGAGGATGGTTAAGAGGAAATAAATCTGATATAGAACAAAAACTAATTGAGAGTAGAGAAGCTGAGTAGAGGCTACTTATTAGAACAGCACTTGCTAACACCAAGCGTGCATTTAATGGAGGACTGTGGACTTGACCTAAACTTACTAGCAGCTAGCAAAAAAAGAGTGAATGATAGTAGGGATTTGATTGACAATCTCTACGAAAGAATCCAAAGGACTGACTGAAGTAAGCACAATGACTCTTATTGCTGAGACCTGGAAGATATTTCTCCTAAATCTTTCCAAAGATACTGCTAAACTAGTAAAAAAAAAAAAAAAAAAAGAAGAAAGAAAGAAAGAAAGAAAGAAAAAACTTCAATTACATATTCTATGAAAACTGTTGAAGAAGCAAAAGTTTACCAAGGTTGTTTGAATAATGCCCTTCAATTTAAGCCAATGAAACAAGGCTGAAAAGCAAGTCAGCAAATAAAATTTAAAAAAAGCTTATCCCAGATATATATCATGTGCTAACATTGAAGATTGCGAAGTTCTGTTCACAAAGAAGCCTGGTGAATACTTTTACTTTACTTTAGTATGGCTGCATCTAAAACAATAATCTGCAAGAAAGCACATATCCAAACACCTTCTTAAGCCAGGAAGAAAAGGAACGAAGGGAAATAACTATTTCTCTTCGTTACTATTCCTCATGTTTCCATGCAAAGGAGCTTCTGTTAGAGCCATGGTTAAGTTTTTATCTCAGGACACCTTTACACTTTTATGTGTTACTGAGGACAGCAAAGAGCTTTTATTTATATGAATTATATGTGCTGTATAAGTATCGGAAAAATTTAAAAAATATTTACCTAACATTCACTTAAAGTAAAAATAACAATCTTACATGTTAATATAAATACTAGTTTTATGAAAAATAACTTTTTTATAAATCTCTCTCATGTCCGACAAGAAAAGACACCAGGATCTACAAATCTGTTTCTTAGTCACTAGGACGTAACGTTTGATTACAGTATACAAAGAGGAACCAGCCTCATATAGGCATGTAGTTGGAAAAAGAGGACCTTACTGTTGGAGTCGGGAGTCCTGGTTCCCTGAAAAACCAGTTCACCTGGTCTGATTACTCAGTGGGACTAGAAAGTTGAGCCGAGGCTCAGACCAAGTAAAAGTGTGTAGAAATTGACAGTAAAACTGGAGCAGCCAGCAGCATGAATGGAAAGCAAAAGTGATGCAAATGATCTGATTTTGACAGGCCCAAAGGAACTTAGGAACCCTGGCTGGTATGACATGTCTTTCATTCAGCTTACTATGGCCAGGTGAACATGGGAAGTCCTCACAGTGGAAAGTCCTGTACCCTTATATATCCCAGGGGAACAGTAATGGCAGAACGCCCAACAGAAGTCATATGGTAGTCATACTGTAGTCATATGGTGGTCATAGAAATATGACATCATTGTGCACAGTTGACCATCGTTATAAGGAAAAAAACAGTGCTTTCTAGGGGAACTTTAGGTGAGGAAGCCCAGAGACTTTCTCTTACCTCCTACAGAGACTTTCATATAATAAAGAGAAATTTTATTTAAGAACAAAGAGAAAGCTTAGAGCACTTTAAAAGAGAGTTGGAAGTGGGTCCCTCTCATGAGTGAGAATTGATAGAGGGAGACACAAAGGCAGCACAGAGGTGTAAATATCCTCTTTCTATTTGAAATTGTTTGTAACTCTTTCATGGGTCTCTCTGCAGGTCTGGGCACCTTTGTCCTTTCCTGTTGGTCATTGATTTTCTAGTTGACCTCATGACCACATTCCCTCCCTTCTGGATCAAAATTGCCAAGTGCTAATCTAACTACTGGATGATCCTGTGGACCCTGCAGATTTTCTTATTCAGCAGGCCAGGCTTTCCTTCACATCCCCTTTGAAGACCATTTCGTCCCTTCTCACTTACAAATCCCTAAAAGGTTCCTGGAAGACTCCAGGAATTCTGCAGCCACACTTTTAGAACCACTCCATTTGAGTAACTCTTCTGGTCCCTGCATCTCTACTCTTCCCTCTAGGGAGAAGTCATGAATTTCCTAAGCAATGACTTGGGGAAGGAAACACTCTCTTCTCCATAACACAGGTTTTATATGACAGGGACTCCCAAGGGGTGGTTTGTGATTGAGCAGTGTAATCTCTGGTGGGTGGTGAGTCCGCCTAATTCTCCTATATCATAGTCCATTTTGCACAGAGCTAAAGACACATTTTTCTGATGAGAACTTATCAGAAAAAGAAAAAGTTAAAATACTTATCTCTATCTGTCCAGCAGCTGAGACTATCTTTCAACTAGTTTTATACACAAGAGGAGAAGATAAGAGTGTTATTTCGTGACTCCTTTAAATGCCAGCAAAGGGAAGGCCATGTGCTGGGTCATCCAAAGCCACATTGCCTTGAAAATAAGATGGCAGATTCGGCAGGTGAGTAAAGTTAAGATGTGTTCTCATGGAGAGATTAAGTAACATTATAATTTTAAGTAATATAAATAAAAGTTATCAATAACCTATAAGATACATTTTTTTAAAAAATGAAGGAAACTAGAAAGAAGGTATATGCCCAAGTAAAAACTGAATCATTTGGATTTATCAGTGGAATTACTTTATAATGCTGGATTAGGACCAGCATTAGTAGGAGGTGAATACAGCACTCAATTCTGGTGCAGAATTTAAGGAGGTACTGAAAAATTTAGTAATAATGGAAGAGTTAGTGAAAGGAACACCTGCTCTTTAAGTACCTAAGTTTCTCTACATAGATTATGCACCTACGTAGAGTGTGAACTCAGGATGAGAAACTCAAAGGAACAAATCTACCAATGCAACTTTGATTTGTATAATATACTTGTTAAAGGCCAACATTATTCTAGTGAAATATTTAACATCCATAAATAAAATGAAAATAAACTATTCAGAATACTATTACCAGAACCCCAGCAGAAATGGTTTGTGTTTTGAGCCCTCTCACAATGCACAATATAGTGCTAATAAAACATATGCAAGAACAATTACTGTATTTCTGTACACTGAGGAAACCACAAAGCATTGTCTCTATTGTAAGATGGAATGTTATCGATGTGATTCAAAATTAATAATAAAATCATACTGAATTTTCATCTGAACTTAGTTTAAGTGGTAATTAGTATTAATATTAAGTCACCCCTCCTTCTCACTTCAGACTATGTTATAGCTTGAGATTTCTCAACTCATGTGTAATTTCTTACCTAAGAAGTATAGAAACAAACAAAAACAAACAACAACAAAAAAAAGAAAGACGTGTAGGAGCAAAATGCATTCGATTAGAGCATTAGAGCACAGTATTCTTTAGAAAAGGGGTTGTGTCAGGTAAACAGGTATTTCTAAGTTAGTATTCTGAATATTTAACATATTTTGTGCTTGAATGAATAAATGAATGTTTATTTAATGTAGCCTTCTTGCTAGCAACATCATTGCTGTTTACAGCCTTCTACTAAGGACTCTCTGCACTTAACATAATTTCTAAACTGTCATGAATACTCCTAATCCCATCAACTTCACTATTAATCATAATTGTCAAACAGATGTCCTGGCTTTTAGATTAGGACCAGCATCAAGGTGAAGTGAATATGACACTCAATTCAAGTGTACAATTCCAGGGGATGCTAACAAATATAGTAATCAATATAAATGTCATTTTAGTGCAATATTTTTAAATATTCAGAAAATGCATGATGAACAATCAAAATTTTCAATGAAGACAGACTATTGTCTGTTTTACCACCGTATGCAATAAAAGCAATAGTCTGATTGACCTGTGATTCTCAGATTCCTGTGTGTGGTGGATTTACAGGGGTTGACAATGGTGTATAAATAGATTTGGCAACATGGGGTTTTATATGTAGTCATTATTTTTTATCATAAAAGTTATTTTACATAACTATTAACACTTGGTTCAAAATGAAAGGGTATTTGTTTTGAGTCAAATTTATTTATTTATTTATTTTATTATTATCCCCTTCTAATTTATTTATTATTAAATCATAGCTGTGTACATTAACGTGACCATGGGGCACCATACACTAGTTTTATATACCATTTGACATATTTTCATCACACTGGTTATCATCGCCTTCCTGGAATTTTCTAGTTATTATGTTAATACGTTTATATTCTACATTTAGTAAGTTTCACATGTACCCTTGTAAGATGCACCATAGGTTTGATCCCACCAATCACCTTCCCTCAGCCCATTTTCCACCCACCCCATATTATTAGGTTATAACTGGGTTATAGCTTTCCTATGAAAGCCATAAATTAGTTTCATACTAGAGATGAGTACATTGGATATTTATTCTTCCATTCTTGTGATACTTTACTAAGAAGAATATGTTTCAGCTCCATCCATGTAAACATAAAAGAGGTAAAGTCTTTATCTTTTGTTAAGACTTCATAATATTCCATGGTGTACATATCCCACAATTTATTAATTCATTCGTAGATCGATAGGCACTAGGGCTTTCTCCATGACTTAGCAATTATAAATTGGGCTACAATGAACATTGCTGTACAAATATTTTTGTGATTTTTGGTCTCCTGGGTATTCCTCTAGTAGAGGAATTATAGGATTGAATGGCAGGGCTATTTTTAGATTTCTAAGTGTTCTCCAAACATATTTCCATAAGAAATGTATTAATTTGCATTCCCATCAGCAATGTCTGAACAAATGAAGATTCACCATAGGTGTGATCCCACCAATCACTTTCACTCCACCCAAACTACCCCCTCCTCTCTTCTTCCTTTCCGCTTTTCCCATATTTTTAGGTTACAACTGGGTTATAGCTTTGCAGAGCAAGGGAATCAAGTAGGAGAGAGAGTAACAGGGTCAGCAGCAGCACATCTCAGGGGATGAGGGAGAAATGGCAGCAGCAACAACAGGGCTTAATCTTATTCTTAATCATCAGATAAATGCAAATAAAAACTACTTTGGGATATCATCTAACTCCAATAAGCTTAG
>CAUYPK010102578.1:0-15758 GCA_963574355.1 Loris lydekkerianus
AGCATTTCCACTTTCTTGGTAATTCTGTCTTGCTGCTACATTGTAAACAGTTCATATAAGCCCTTGTCTTCCATTAGTCCTTTTGCATGAATTTATAGATCCAATTACCACCAGCCACCAGCCAGGCCTTGGAGGGACAGGGAGGGACACTGAGCAGGTAGGGGAGTACAGTAAATATGTCTAAATTGAAACCACAATTGGGCTCAAATCAAATCTCTTTTAGTAATAACACTAAGTAGGGCCTTTAGGAAAACAAGTCATGGCAGAACTAACTTAATTTACTCTCCTGATAAGGTTACAAGGCTTGTAGATCAGGAGAATGTTGTAGACAGGATGCATCTGGATTTTAACAAGGCTTTTGACTTAGACTCCCATGAGCCCATTGTAGATCAAGTGAAGAAATACAGACTGCAGGTGAGACTCCAATGCTAGCAGGCAGCTGCTAATTTGTGGATCAGGGATTCAAGTGACAGGTCACAAGTCTCTGCATCAATCCCAGTCAAATCACCATTTCTATCCAATGGCTCACATGAAAATCATGACAGACAGCATGCTCTCTGAGAGTGAGGACACTGGGAAACCAGAGAGTCCAGCTAACAGATTGGATGGGAGAGTCAGGATATGTACCAATCTCAGTAGGCTGACCTCGGTGAAATGCATTGTCTGGTGTTAGGAATCAAAAATTTGCACATACAAAGATAGGTTTATATACAGAGCAGCCTTCGGGGTACAAAAGGCAGAGGAGGTCATCAGGAAGACATGGATAAGTCAGAGGAATGGTGAGGCTGGTTAAAAAAATGTAGCCAGGTTAAAGTTTGCATTGTAGTTGTGTTCTCCACGCTACCAATGATACCAAATGATTCTCAGTGAAGTATCTCCTTCCCTCTTCACCTCCCCTCTTTCCCTGAGACAACTACTATCAATTTGCTATCTTTCCAGAAAACACTCTTACATATAATACTTTATATAAGTAAAAAAGTACTATGTGGTATTTATACAGATTCAAAAAAAAAAGAAAAAATGTAGCCAGAATGTGCCTCTCCAAGAACAGAAGTGAACCACCTTCCTACTTGATTATTCCTCATTGTCCGGGCTTTGCTGGGGTTCTGTTCTGGGCAAGGTCTATGTTCTCCCCCAGGTGTATGTTTTTTCTAAAAAAAGAAAGAAAGAAAAAGAAAAAAACAAAAAAAAAGGAAAGAGGGAAATGGTCAAAGGATAAGAAGTTTCAGTTAGACAGGATGAATAAGTTCTAAAGATCTATTGTACAGTATAATGATTATAGTTAATAATAATATATACGTTGAAAACTACCAAGAAAGAGCTTCAAATGTTCTCACCACACACGTAAACATTCACATGCGGGCACACACAGACACACACACACAAAAAAAAATATGCAAGGTGATGGATATGTTAAATAGTTTTATTTAATCATTTCACCATGTATCCATGTATCAAAACATCACATTGCACACTGACAATATATACAATTTTATTTTGTCAATTATACTTTAATAAAGCTGAAGAGAAAAAAATATTATCAAAGTATATAAAGTAAAAATTGGCACTCTTACTCCCTTCTAGCCCCTAACCCAAATAAATCACAGTTGAAAGAGTAGTGACTATCCTTCCACACTTGGTTTGCTATGAAATGATTTATTATATACAACTTATTAACACAAATGAAAGCATGCTGTTCACATTGTCCCTGGCCTTGCTTTTTATACAGTAATAAATATATCATGGGCATTTTTCCAGGTCAGTGATCATAAGAGCTAATAATTATCAAATGTTTTCCATGTGCCTCTCACAATTCTAAAAGTATTTCATGTTGTCATTCATTTAAACTCACAATAACCCTTGTGAGATATGTACTATTATTATTATCCCCATAGTAGGGAAAAGAAATAGGTTCAGAGACCTTCCCCCAGATTATACACTTACAAAATTGTGTAAGTTGGATTTGAGTTCAGATCTCTCTAGTTCCAGAGCCTATTTTCTTGAGATCTACACCAAGCTGCTTGATGGTGCTTTGAGGACTACCTTATTTTAAAAAATAAAGCAACGAAATTTATTATATCTGTATCAGAATTCATTAATTAATTCTATATTGACAGACCTACGATTGTTTTCTTATGGAAACACTTCTCAAAACTTGTGATATGGTAATGTGCATTCTGAATCTCCTAAGAGAATGATATAGTAGGCAATCTCTTCAAAACTTCTTTAACCATGACATCATTTTTTTTTTTTCTCATGGAGTAGTAGAGAGACTGGAGCTTTGGGGCTTGAATTTGGGTGTGCAAGTGTATAATCTAGAATGCTTTTCAAATGCAGATCCCAGGCCTCTACTAAAATGCTTCTGATGCAGGTGGTTTAGAGATCACACCTGGAGAAATTCTGCAGTGTGCTATGGGATTCAACTCTGATGAGCAAAGTGAATATGAGTGCCTACAGAACCACAGTTTTAGACAGACCAAAGGCATGAATAGCTCGGGAGAGAAATACTCTTCCTCCTTCCCTCCTCAGGCCACCTAATCATCAGAACCTTACTCCTATTCCAGAAACCCACCACTCAGTGAACCAAACTCCAGGGTTCCAAGTGGTCTAAATTCCCAGGAGACCAAGGCATCAGTGGCCATCAGAAAAATTCACCTCCCTCAATGCAGAACTGTGTCACCACTGAAAGTGTAAGATAACAATAGGGGGAAATTTCTAGGGTGCTCTTTCCATGTAAATTCAAACACTTAATACTGGGACCTCTCCCTTTAAGCTCCTATCATCTATAGAAACATTAGGAATAGTCAGTTTCTAATGCAAACATCTGCAGACCAAGAATTAACCCAATAAAGACAAAAACAAATATAGGAGAGTAAGTGGTTTTGATGTTTTTTATTTTTTCTCAAATGGTGAGCTTGGAAAAGTACAAGATGACCTGTTCGTGCTCAAGTTATATTTAATATCATCAAATCCCATTTGCCCTTGCAGGTTATTGCTTAAGGGTTACCTGAGGTTGAAATGGAGACAGGAGAGGCAGGATTGAGAGGGAAATCATGGGAGCAGGAAGATAGAACTAGACTTCTCAAATGTGTGCTTAACAGGGAGGTTCCTGGAAACCCTCAACTCCAGGTGTGTGGACACAGGCTTACAGAGGAGGAGTCAGAGTAGTCTATCGTTGTTCAACTCCAAGCCCTGAATTTAAGACCCTCTCCACAAATCTCATGCTGAGATTTCAAAATGCCCTTACCTTTACAATTTCAAAAGATTCTCACTTCAGCTGCAAAAGACCGATGAGACATTGCTATGGACCCTATTTGATACATGGGGCTTTAAAGGCTACAGGGTTTGGAAGAGGCAAATTTTCACCTATTATTATCTTACACTTTCAGTGGTGACACAGTTCTGCATTAAGGGAGGTGAAGAGGCCATGCCTAGTATATTACACAGATCCTAGGGAACTACACAGATCATAATGCAATGGAAAGTATACTGGAATCCACATTTAGAAGAGTCTCAAGCAATTTCTATGTCAAATTCTATGACAATTTCTATGTCAAATTGCATAGAAAAAAGATGGAAGGAAGCATGAATCCAGTATTGACAGTTATCTCTCGAAGGCTGAATTATGAGTAAACATGTTTTATTCTTTATACTCATCTGGGTTTTCCTCTTCCTGCAAATGGTTAACAATGCACATTGTTGCTTTCATACAAAGTCAGACAATTAAGTCTGCAAACTCATCCTAGAAAAAGTGCTACATACCTCATTGCTGAGTATCATTATGGTCACGTTTGAGGTACTCCTCTTGGCTATCTCGTGACCATAGTGATATTCAGCAATGAGGTATGTAGTTATTTTTCTAGAATGAGTTTATGAACTTTATTGTCAGACCTCATTATAGTTAAAAGGTAAATATTAAAGAAAAGTGGGGCATCAGCCTAAAGTTCAAGTTCCAGCTCTGCCTCTTGCACAGGTTGCTTCACTCTCTGAAACTCAGTTTCTGTAGCCATCCTCAGGACCTTACAGTTAGATGAGAGAAAGGGGAAGGGAAGGAAAGGTTAAGACTGAGATGCTGCTGTAGTTGAGGTTATCTTGGAAAACGGAGATACTGTCTCTGATCTCAGAGATGGTGGTTATGAGAAGGTTTTGCAAATTCTCAAGAGCTACTATGCAAATGACAACAGTTATTGCTATTAGAGACCCTGTTACACCTTAGACATGCTCATGCATACACACACCCCCCTTTCTGAAACTGCTTAAAAATCTATACTTTGGCTCAATTTTCCCTTCCACTTTCCTGCAATATTTCCACGATGATCTCATTACCAACTGCAAGCAGAGTCTGTTCTCTGCTTGTTACTAGCCAATCTAGCTACCCTGGACTCCCCACTATATCTGAACACTCCCCCCTATAGACTTTTATGTCACTGACAAGTGTCATCTACATAACTCAAAGTTATGTCCCAGGGCTGTGCAGCAGCCTGCATAGTGATAAAAAAAAAAAAAAAAAAAACCCAGGGGCAGCACCTGTGGCTCAAGGAGTAGGCCGCCAGTCCCATATACCGGAGGTGGCAGGTTCAAACCCAGCCCCAGGCCAAAAACTGCAAAAAAAAAAAAAAAAAAAAAAAAAGCAACCCAGTCCAACCAGGACAGAATCTGGTTCTCCTTATTCCAAGCCAGACTAATTGCCTCGTTAATGACAATTCCTCACCTGTGTCCAGAGTCTATTGCTTGCAAAGAACCTCTTTATTGCATATCTCTCTGGGGCCTCACAGCACTACTGGGAGGGGGACAAGGGAGGAATAGATGCTCCTGTTTATAGGGCACAGAGAGGACAAGTGACTTTCCCTAGAATCACAGAGAGTGGATAGCAGACAATATTAGGATTCAGACTTTATCCCACACCCCAGCCAGGCTCTTTCCACTCTCCCATGGAATTAGCTCACAGTTGGACGTGGAGAAATGAGAACCCAGAAAAATGAGTAACTATGCCCCTGACCATTGAGAGACTTAACACAATATATGGCAAAATCTTTTTCTTGGGGGAGTAAGACAAGATTCATGAGTTATAATAATATTTCATTTGGGATTTAGGAGCCAGAGATGGGAGTTTCCTCTCTGACATTAGTACTGTACTGTTCCACAAATCACTTTTTCCTCTCTTATCCATTCACTTATTCATTCTACAAGCAATTATTGGTTATTTTGTGGGTGTCAGGCACATGCTTAGTGGTAATGGGTGAGACAACAAGAAAGGGCAGACTGTGGTCCAGGAAGGGCTTCAGGGAATTCATTATAGAGGGAGAAATTGGAAATGAACATGGCTAACTCCAAACACACAGAAGAGTAAGATTTGTGCCATGAAAAAGTAAAATGCTCTGGTAGGTTAGAAGAAAGATTCAGATATGTTGGGGGATATAGGGTGACTTCATGGTGTATGATATTGATATATAAAGGATGAGTAGAATTTAAGGAAATAGGAAATGGGTGGGAGTGAGAGCTGCCAGGAAAAGAGAACAGCATGATGTTGGCACAGAGGTCAGAAACCAGACAAATTAGATGGAAATCGGTGGATAATTCTATTTCTATGAAGCTGGGATTGGATGTAAGAAAGAAAAGATAAGATGGGAAGATATGTTTGAGCTGGATTGTGGTAAGTTTTGAATAAGACCTGATATCAATTTCATCCTTCTCAGAGACCAGCAGCAGTGGCTGCACAATGAAGAATCTGGGAAAAGGCAGGAAGGATGGGTGCTACTCACTGGGATCCCAAGGCTCAAGAAAAAAATAGTGATGCCTGCATGGCTCCAAAAGAGAAGAAGCCCCACTGAATCTCCTGGGAAGGGTGAAGAAAAAAAGACAAATTGCTTTCAGAGAAAACTCTCAATTTTGGTCACCAAAATCTTTGCCTTGGCTCCTCCAATTCACCTTTTTATACCTTTATTATTGCTAAACTTTATACCTGTAGTATCTTCCTGAGCCTCTCTGCCGTCATTTACACTTACTGAAAATACAGATTCATTTTTCTCAAGATACCTTCCTTGCCTTTTGTGCAGTGGTCCCCAGTTCCCCATTGTTAAGGTTGCTGATATCTATTTCTGCTCAGTCTCCTTCCTGGCTCATCTTTGGCTTACCTTATGAGAGGTAAACTTCTTTTTCATATTCTATTCTGAATATACTGTGCCCAGGCAACTTTGTCCACATTCATGGTTACTACTATGTCAATTACTTATCAGTGTACATTTCATCTCTTCTGGGTCCCAACCCCATACGTCCAGTTGCCTATCAGACATCTTTACCTAGATGTACCACACATAACTCCATCTCAAAACATCTTCCACCATTCCAGAAGAAATAATTTTCCCACACAAAACAAGACATTTCACCTAATCTACAATGTCCAACAATTAAGTTTGAGAACTCAGCCTAGAAAAGGTGCTACATACCTCATTGCTGAATATCTCTAGAGTCCCCTACAAAATACTCCCCTTGGGAAGCTATGCCCTGATGCCAGCACCTAGTCCACCCTTCCAAGTACTCTTCCTAGGATGAATTTGCAAACTTAATTGTCCAACCTCATATACTTTGTCACTCAAATTAGATACCTGGAAAATTTTCTTGATGCTCCCAACTCACTGTTCCTCAAATAGCAAATCAAATACCAAGTCTTGAATATTCTATTTCTTTAATATTGGCTGCTTCTCTCCACCTTGCTGCTGATATCTCACCTGGATTCCTAAAATAAATTTCTAGTTTCCTTGACCCTAGTAATGTGCCACAATTCTCATGCAAGACCTCCGTCAGCACTCTTCTCAAACATCACCTCTTCCAGGTTGCATTTCCTAATCCCTCCCAGCAAGTTCTCTCTTCACGTAGACTTTGCTCAGGAAATAATGGAATTAAATAGCATCTGATAGCCAAAGAGCCTCAGAAATGCTGATGCTATACCCTGTTTCTATAAAAGGATAAAAGAGCAAGGGAGATTAGTGCTTCCAAAAATGTTTTCTAGGTGTCCAATACAGTGGAGAATCCTTAGGGTACATGTGTGTCCAAGGGAACAGGGGGTCGGGGCTTAGGCGTAGGCTCCACAGAAACAGCCAACTCTGGGAAATCCACACTAATCCACCTCCAAACAGTCTGAATTTTCTAATTTCACCCTTTTTCTTTAGCTTTCTCATCGAAGATGTGACCCACTGCTGGAGGGATTTGGGAAATAAAATGCATCATTAATCAAAAATTACTCTTCCCTAAAAGAAAATATTAGCTCTGTTGGGTAGGTAATTGCATTATCAGAATGAACAGCTCATCCTCTTTTACAAGGGCTTTAAACCCTGATCGTCTAATAAGTGCAGGAATTATAGTTAATCTAGCTCAAAATTTAATTATGATGAGTCATACATCACAAAGCAAAGCACAGCACACAAGGGCAAAAAAAAAAAAAAGCTCTGGTGAAGTCATGTCCAACTGACCTTGAACCCAGGCCTGCTGGCTCTTTCTAAGTGGGAAATTGGAAATCCTTCCTATTTGTGAGATAGGGTCATCCAAACAAGTCCACCCCAGTCTATCTCAGTCTACCTCAGAAGTCTTATGGGAAAGCCTGTCTTAATCAAATTTTACCATGAAAAGGCACAGAAGCATTCTCCCTATAAACTCTGCCTTTACAGAACTTGTTAGAGTGTTACACAGTTAGGTTTGAAGAACACCACTACAGTAGATCCAGGCTAGGACAGGGTATTGAGGAATTGTGTGAGACCTTCCATTTCAAGAATGCATCTAAATACATTTTTGAAGACTCTTTAAGTTGACAGAGACCTAAAATGTCAACAGTTCTCCTGTGAGATGTAGCTTGGTGTCCTCAAATTCTCTTGATTGCTCGCAGAACTGAAGATAAGCTTCCAGGTATTTTCTGAGTGAAAAACATGATCAGTCTCCTTCATTTGGAATTTTCCACTTCTAATAATGTGGCTTAAGAAGTTATTATCTCACTGAGCAATTCCTGGTGCCCAAATTATTTTCTCCCTGATTGTTTTAATTATTTATTTGCAGACACATGCAGGTTGTACTCAATTGCATCACTTTTCATTAATACCTGCTAACGTCTACCTTTTATATTTAACCCATTATTGCAGCTTGTCATGACTTTGGGCAATAGTCTTTTTGCACTCCAAAATAACTACTGTTTTTTCTTGCTCTTTGCCATCTGTACTATTGAAAAGCCATCCATTTTTTACCTGCCTTTTTGGTGGTCATTTATATTTTGTCTCTGCCATTTTAAAGGGTACCAAGTTCTAGATATTTATTTCCTGCTGGGAGTATTAAGAAAACCTATTATTCGTCCTTATCTTCCTCTTCAGCCTCTAGGTTGACTTCCCTCTCTTGATATTTTTGGGGCTTAGAAAAAAAAAAAAAAAAAAAAAAGGTTTCACTCTAAACTTTCCATGATGATAGATATGTTAGTAATATTCTCCTCTCCTCCATTTTGCTTATCTATTGTCATGTAACAAACAGTCCAAAATTTAGTATTCTAAAGCAACAATTTTATTTTCTTTATAATTTCATGGATGAGGAATTTAGGAAGGCCTTACCTGGTGATTTGTCTCTGATTCATGTGGAATCAGCTAAAGAGCTTGAGCTGGACATTCCACTTTCAGTATAGCTTCTTCACCTACACGTCTGCCACCTCAAGTTTTGGCACCTTGCCCTCTCTCTCTCAACATGGCATCCCAACCTTCTGGTCCTCTTAATATGACTTGAGCAGCTCATAGTGTTAATGGGCTCAGGATAGTCACATGTCAGCTAGCTTTCAAAAAAAAAAGGAAGTGTAAATTGCCAGAGCTGTTAACAGTTACTCCAAGAACTATCACAGCATCAATTCTATTGTGTTTTATTGGACAAAGTAGTCATAGGTCCCAACCAAACTTAAAAAGTTAAAAAAAATAGACTACCTCTTGGTGGGGAAGTGTCATTGCACAAAAAAATGTGGAATTGGAGATATTGTTGTAGCTATCTTCAGAAAAGGGAAATATCCATATCATCCATAGATTTCCAGACTTAAAAGTCTCATACTTTAAAATACATATGAAAAACTGGATGAGAATGGAGGACCCCCAAGGAAGAAAAATTTAAGGAATTGGGGTGTTTATCTTGGAGATAGTATAATGTAGTGAGAAAAGCAAGGATTTAATTTCATAAAAATCTAGATTCAAATCCTGCCACACCTATTACTGATTTTATATGTCAGTATACATTTATACTAAGAACTTTTTATATTCTGGGTGGTGCCTGTGGCTCAAGGAGTAGGGCGCTGGCTCCATATACCATAGGGGACAGGTTCAAACCTGGCCCTGGCCAAAAACTGCAAAACAAAAGAAGAACTTTTTATATTCTAAGCATTGTACTAGAAACCCAGAGATACTAGTCACTAAAATGACTAAAACAATGTTTAAGCTTGAAATAAGCTCAATATAGTAAAGAAGACTGGCATGAATAAAATATTTTCAATTGAGTATAATAAATAATATATTAATAATAGAGCTACATGAAGTTTGGTGGCTCAAAGAAAGGAGTTATTCCTAGGTTGCTAAGGAAGTTCTTCATAAAAAACTGAACTCTTGAGCTGGGACTGAATGGATAAGTAGGAGTTTGACATACACAGAGAGGAAAAGGATATTTTAGGCAGAGGGAATAGCCTAAGCAAAGAACAGCCTAAGCAAAGAACAGCCTAAGCATGAAACAGCATATCTCCAAGGAAAAATAAATAGTTTATCATGGATTATGTACATTAGAGGAGCTATAAAAACTCATATCTGTGAATTTCACAAATGATTATGGGAGTCTTCATAGCCTATGCTGAAAAGTTTGAACTGTATCCTGTTGGCCATAGGGAAATTAGAGTGTGACAAAATCCATTTTGTATAACATAAATTTATTCTGCAGAAGGCATAGTGGAACAAAGGTTGGAAGAGGTTTATATAGCCAGAGAGATTGCATAATAATATAGATGAGAAAGACCTAGAGCTTGAGCCTATGCAATGGCAGTTTGAATAGAGAAAAGCAGAACCACCTGAATGATATGAAGAACATAAAATTGACAGAAGGTAGTCATGTTGTGGTTAAAGAATAGGAAGGGTCTTGAATGAGGCCCATGCTTTGTCTTTTGATAACCAGTTGTTTTGTATTACTATTTACTGTGATAAAACATACAAGAAGATTTAACAGTTTCTGTATGAGCTGAGGTGCCTTTAGATCAGTCAAGAAAAATGTCAATAGGCAGTCAGTAATACTGGAATACTGTATTATCTGAGCTAAAGACACAGTTTTGGCAGTGATCAGAATAAAAATGGCAACTGAAGCCCTGCAAGTGAATGAGTGTGCACAGTGAGAAGAAAAAGTGGCATAAAAAGTTCCTTGAGGAAATATCAGTGTATAAGGGGTAAATGGAGAAGAAAAAAGCTACAGAGAAAAAATTTACTGGATTTACAAACATAGTATTAGAAACTTGAAAATAAACAAAGAGAGAAAAAAATTAAAGTATTGACATGGAGTTAGTGAACTGTGAGATAATTTTGATCAGCTTAATAGACACAATTACTAGAGTCATCAAAGGAAGAGGAAGGACAGAAAAAAAATTGTAAGAAATAATGGCTGAAAATCTTCCAAATTAGATAAAAATTATGAACTCCCCCAAATCTACAAATATGAATAAATTCCAAGCATAAAAGTCATAAAACTACACTAAGGCATGTAATAATTTAATTACTTAAAATCAATGGTAAAGATAATCTCGAAGGCAGTGTAAGAAAATTGGGGGGATGAGTTTGAGGGGGAAATACATATTATACACAGAAGAACAAATGTAAGAATGACAGCAGATTCCTAATTGGAAACACTACAAATCTGAAGACTCCAGGAAAAATGCCTTTGAAAACTACTGAAAGAAAAGCTGTTAACTCTGCTAAGAACAGAGAAAGGAAAGCTGGAGTGGCTATTTGAGTACATACAAAGTATATTTCAGGTCAGTGTTAGAGGGTCAATTCATCAAAAATACATAACAATGTTACATGGTCTGCATCTAATAATAGAGGATCAAGAATATGTAATGCAAAGACTGATAAAATGTAAGCAGATTCACAATTATAATTGGAGATTTCATACCCTCCTGTCCTAATCTATTTTGTGTTGCTATCAAGGAATGCATGAGGCTGGGTAATTTATAAGAAAAGAAGTTTATTTGTTTCATGGTTCATCAGGCTGAATAAGCACATCTGCTACTGGTGATGATCTCAGGCTACTTCCACGCATGGTGGAAAGTGAAGGGGAGCCAATATGTACAGAGATCACATGGTGAGAGAGGAAGTCAGTGGGTGTCATGTCAAGTGCTTTTTAGCAACCAGCTCCCAAAGGAACTAATTAGAGAGGTAACTCATTTCTACCCCAGGAAGGGCATTAATCTCTTCATGAGGGATCTGCCCCCATGACCCAAACACCTCCCAGTAGGCGCCACCTCCAACATTAGAGGTCAAATGTCAACATCCAAACATTGCACCTTCTCTTAATAAATGATAGAAAAGTAGACAGAAGGTCAGCAAGGTTAGAGAGAAGACTGGAAATGAAATTGACCTAAAAGACATTTATAGAATTCTCTACCCAGAAGTATTGGAATAAATATTTTTCCAAGTACATATACAACATTTAAGATAGACCATATTCAGACCCATGAAACAAGCTTGAATACTTTCTTTAAATATTAAAATCACACAAATATGTTCTCTGACAAAAAAAAAGAATAGAATTAGAAATCAATAACAGAAAGATATGTGAAAAGTCTCCAAATGTTAAAAAATAACATATTTACATAACACATAGGTCAAATAGGAAATCACAAAAAAATGAAAATATTTTAAAGTGAATGAAAATAGATTAAATATCTTGCATTATCATGAAAGGCTGTAATTTAAAATAAAAGGTCTCATATCAATATCTAAATGTTCACCTTAAGAGATTATAAAGTAAAAGCAAATTAAGTCCAAAGTAAGGAGAGAGGAAGAAAAATAAAGATAAAGGTGAAAATAAATAAAATAAAAAATCAATGAAACCAAAACCTAGCTCTTTGAGTAGATCAATAAAATTGATAACCCTCTAGCCAGACTGCTCAGGAAAAAAAGAAAGAAGATACAATTTATCAATATCAGGAATGAGAGCTAAGACACTACTACAGATTATCCAGACAGTAAGGGATAACAAAGATTATAATAAACAATTTTAGGCTGATAATTTCAACAACTTAGGTGAAATTAACAAATTTCTTAGAAGATGTAAATTACGTAAGCTCACTCAAGAAGAGATAATTCATAATTCCCAATATCTATTAAAGACATCAAATCTATAACAAAAAACTTTTCCACATAAAAAATTCTACACCTATGGGTGCCACCTGTGGCTCAAAGGGGTAGGGTGCTGGCCCCATATGCCAGAGGTGGTAGGTTTAAACCCAGCCCTGGCCAAAAAACTGCAAAAAAAAAAAAAAAAAAAAAAAAAAAAAAAAAAAAAAATTCTACACCTAGATGAATGTTCTGATAAATTCTACCAAACATTGATAGAAATACCATATGTGCATAATATCGCTGAAATATATTTTAAAATAAAAGATGTAAATAAATGTAGAGATACATCATGTTTATGGATCCAAAGGTTCAATATTGTTAAGATATCAGTTCTTTCCAAATTGGTCTAGCAGAAGTCTTCAAACTACGGCCCGCAGGCCACATGCGGCAGTGTGATTGTATTTGTTCCCGTTTTGTTTTTTTACTTCAAAATAAGATATGTACAGTGTGCATAGGAATTAGTTCATACTTTTTTTTTAAACTATAGCCCGGCCCTCCAATGGTCTGAGGGACAGTGAACTGGCGCCCTGTTTAAAAAGTTTGAGGACCCCTGGTCTAGAGGTTCATCATAATTCCATTCAAAATTCCACCAGCCTTGTTAGTAGAGATTCATAAGCCAATTCTAAAATTTACATAGGAATTCAAAGGAGCAATATGTACCCCAAACAACTTTAATAAATAACGAGTAGCCAGAGGCCAGGCACCATGGCTCATGCTTACAATCCTAGCACTCTTGGAGGCCAAGGTGGGTGAATTGCCTGAGCTTACAGGCTTGAGACCAGCCTGAGCAAGTGCATGACCCTGTCTCTAAAAAATAGCTAGGTGTTGTGGTGGATGCCTTTAGTCCCTGCTACTTGGGAGGCTAAGACAAGAGAATTGCTTGAGCCTAAGAGTTTGAGATTGCTGTGAGCTATGACACTATGGCACTCTACCAAGGGTGACAAAGTGAGACTCTCAAAAAAAAAAAAAAAAATAGCCAATTACCTGCTTTTAAGATTTATCATACAATGTACTCAGCCCTACTATGAAACCAATTTGTAACCTTCATATGAAAGCTATAACCCAATTAAGGCCCAAGAATATGGGGAAAGGGGAGGAGTGGATGTGTGGAGGGTGAGTAATTGGTGGGACCACACCTACGGTGCATCTTACAAATTTACATGTGAAATTTACTAAATGTAGAATATAAATGTCTTAACACAATAACTAAGAAAATGCCCTGAAGGTTATCTTAATCAGTTTGATGAAAATATTTCAAATTGTATATAAAACCAGCACATTGTACACCATGATTGCATTGATGTACACAGCTATGATTTAAAAAAATTAAAAATAAATAAATACAATAGTCCATAAAAAAGAAGTATTATAAAGATGTAATAATCAAAACTGTATAGTATTATTGTAAAAATAGACAA
This sequence comes from Loris lydekkerianus, assembly GCA_963574355.1. Lineage (NCBI taxonomy): Eukaryota > Metazoa > Chordata > Mammalia > Primates > Lorisidae > Loris > Loris lydekkerianus. Next base: position 13,802 of record CAUYPK010102578.1, read on the forward strand.
ACATTATCAATAGAATAAAATAAACAATCTAAAGTAGACCCACACACATATAAGTTTATTTCTGATAAAGGTACCAAAGAAATTCAATAAACACAGTGCTATAACAATGGAATGACCATGTATGAAAAATTGGATCCCAGCTCTTATCTCATGCAATATACAAAAATTAACTCAAAATGGATTAAAAACTTTAAAGGGAGAACTAAAACTATAAAACTTCTGAAAGAACACAGATTAGGCATTCTAAGTAGGCTTTCATTAGGCAAAGATTTTCTTTTCTTTTTTTTTTTAGTTTTTATTTTTTTATTTTTTTTTATTAAATCATAGCTGTGTACATTAATATGATCGTGGGACACCATACACTAGGTTCATAGACCGTTTGACACATTTTCATCACACTAGTTAACATAACCTTCCTGGCATTTTCTTAGTTATTTTGCTAAGACATTTACATTCCACATTTACCAAGTTTTATATATACCCTTGTAAGATGCACTGCAGGGTTTGATGGGATTACACTGGCAAAGATTTTCTAAATAGACTATGGAAGACATGAGCTATAAAAGCAAAATCAATAATTAGACTTCATCAAAATAAAAACTATTATTTTTTCAAAATATACTGTTAATAAAATAAAAAAGCAAGCCACATACTGGAAGAATATATTTGCAAATCACGTATCCAACAGAAGACTTGTAGTATATAGAAATAACTCCTGTAATTCAATAATAAGAACAAGACAATAAAAATGGGCAATAGATTGGACTCCTCTCAAAAGGAAAAATATAAATAGGAAATAAATACATGAAGAGATGTTCAACATCATTAGTCATTAAAGTAATGTAAATCAAACCCTAATGAGATATCACTGCATACCCATTAGAATGTCTAAAATGAAAAAGACTGTCCAAACCAATATTAATGAGGATGTGGAACAACTGGAAGTTTCATTCATTTCTAGTGAGAAAATAAAATGGTGCATCCACTTTGAAAGACAGTCTGGTAATTTCTTTAAAAAGTTAAACATATACCTAACTTACAACCTACTTATTCCTCTCCTAAACACTTACCCAAAAGAAATTACCCATGAACATTCATTGCAGCTTCATTAAAAATACCTTCAAACTGTAAACATCCCAAAGTCCATCAACAGGTGAGCGGAAAAATAACTTGTGGCATACTTGTATAATGGAATGCTACTCAGCAATTTCAAAGAGCAAATTGTTGATGCATGCAAAACATGGATGAGGCTTAAAATAATTATTTTGAGAGAAATAAGCTAGACAAAGGAGTACATATTGTCTGAACCGATTTATATAAAATTCTAGGAAATACAAATTAATCTATGGTGACAAAAAAATAGATCGATGGTTGCTTAAGGACAGCATATGGGATATTTGGTTTACAAAGGGGTATCTTAAACTTTTGTTAGTGATAGATGTTCATTACCTTAATTGAGGTGATAGTTTCATGTGCCCAAACTTATTAAAATTTATATTTTAAATATGTTCAATTTATTATATGCCTTAATAAAGCTGTAATAAAAAGTAAAATCAAGAGTGAAAAGCACAATGGAGGGTGAGATTGAAGCCCAGATCACACTGAGTTTAGAAGAGAATAAGAGATGAGGAACCAGAGATTGAGTATAGACCACTGATTTTAAAATGAAAAGAATGAGAAAAGTTTTGATAGTTGATGAAGAGGGCAATGGTGTCAGGAAAGATTTCTAATGAAGGGGGACAGTTGAGCACATGAATAACCTGAGGTAAGGAAACTAGTGCAGATGGCGACACTGAAGATTCAGGCAAGAGAATTGAAAATAGTGCAAGCAGAGTTTTTAGGGGAGGTGGGCAGGGGAAACAAAAGGGAGAGGAGGCAGAGCAAGGATAGAGGAACTCTCATAGGAACTTCTGAGACTGGGAATGTTAGCAATGTGAAGTGAGAGCTAGTGAACCCA
>CAUYPK010102579.1:0-10223 GCA_963574355.1 Loris lydekkerianus
AATGCCCAAAGTTCTCCACACTTTTGCTCAAGCTCTCCCCAATGCAGCTCAACTGAGTGCCAAGTCCAAGAACACCAAAAAAGTTCACAGGTAAGGCCTTTCCGGTTTGCAGTCTCACTGCTGCTTGTACTCACGGTTGCCAGCATGATTAGGTTGATAGAACACACACAGCCACTTGCAAGTTTTCCACTATTTTTGTCTTCCTCCTGGGGTCCAGAAGTCCCTTTCTGGCTCCCTGTATCCTCAAAGGGATGATCATAGGCAGATCCCACTGGGCAGAGATGTCTGGAGTCTTGTCTCCCTAGACTCACCATGCCCAGTTTCAGGAAAGCTGTTACTCAGCCACCATCTTTAATCCAATTTTCCGGACTTAGTATATTTCTAACATACTCTGTTGTAAATGACCCCCCAAACAGATGTAGGCCATGAGGAAATATATTTTGGGTACCAAAGAAATACTAGAGGTTAAATATGTAGACATCAGCTCACAGAAAGTCCTGACCTGGAGCAGCTCCTCCTCTGGTTCATGGCACAAGTCCATCAGTTCCTCGTGCATTTCTTTTAGTGCTTTCCTCTTCCGGTCCATTCTGGCCTCAGTTCACTTCAGTTGCCCTAAGATGTTCTAGCCCTCCTTTTTCAGTTTCTCCAAATGTTGTGGTTCTTTCTGATGAAGCTTCCTGATGCAGCTTCCCATTGTAAGTCTTTTTGGTGATATTTTTCACTAGAAGCACATAGTCCTGTAAGGGAACGGGTTTTACAGGTAATATTTGCAGGCCAGCCTTATCCTCCTGCACACACCCCTCCCCTGTCTCTCTTCAGTTTGTGCCCTTCACCCATTAGCTGTATACACCCTAGGCCAGTGGTTCTCAACCTTCCTAACACCATAGCCCTTTAATAGAGTTCCTGTGGGTCACTAGGTTGAGAATTGCTGCCTTAGATCCACATCCTCTGCTGTCAGAACCCACAATTTATCTCTTTCTTTCCTCCTTTATTTTCCTCTCTTTATTAACATAAAGAGTTACTGAACCTTCTCTCAAAGCACTGTCATGTCCTTCTTCAGTGTCTGAGACACTGCAGAGTCACCTTCCCTGGTAGGTTCTGTAATACGTATCCTCTCAACTCTGCAATCCTACACTCAAACAGTTGAAACTTAGGGTTTCTTATTAAATCCTTATATGAAATTTTGTGATCTGTTTATCACATTAATCTTCCCACTCTGCAACCTGTCCATTTCAATAATGTCCCGACCCGCGGGTCAGTCGATCAGGGTTACCTGGAGGAGGAGGTGAGAATGAGAAGGGACAAGGGACGCGAAAGAATGGAGACAAGACAGGAGTCTGATTATGTCTCGTTTATTGTAACACTTTCCAGGGTAAAAATAGGCAGTGAAATGCAGGAGGAGCCTCGGGAAGTCGTCACAAGGTCTCCAGACAACCTAACAGTACACAATTACCATGTGATTTATAAGAATCCTAGTGCTTTCAGAGAAACAGAAACTTAGATCATGTTAGTACAGATAATGGTGCTTGGCCTCTTTTTTATATGGATGCTGTAATGTCAGCTCTCCACAATTTTTCATCTACTTAACAAGCCTGCATGTGTCTTTCCTCTTCTCTCTCTCCTGTGACCTGTGATGCCACTTTCCCCAGAGCCCAGAGAAACATGGTCTGAGGCCATTGTTCCTTGGACGCATTCATTTCCCCTAAAATATTTACTCCTAATACAGTTAGGACTAAATAAAATCAGAAAATAAATTCTATTTTTCCCTCTCTCCAATGAGGGGATATTTATATAGTAACCATTTGCCTTTCTTTGAGTTTTTCATATTTTGTATGATTCTCATGCATACATGTACATGATAATAAACATTTGTATGCCTTTTTTTCTACTATCAGTTTATTTTGTAGACTTGAATTACAAATCTTCAGGAGAAAAACTTAGAAACAGATGGAAAATTTTATACAGAATCCAGAGACTTGCATTTCTCTTCCATCTGTTAACAGAAAAAAAAAATTCAACTATGTAAAATACATTAGAATCTCTGTAAATTGACCACCCAAGGGACTATAACAAACTGGTCAACATACAGAGGTGGTCAACATAAGGAGCTAGGTCTACTGTACTGATACATACATGTGGTACATATATGGTCTGTGAAAATTAGGTTGACTTAAGAAGGTGATCGATATAGGGAGATGGTCAATGTAGGGAGATGGTCAGTGTAGGGAGATGGTCAACTATGGGAGTTCTACTGCAATTTCAGAAAGGTTTGTTTTGAGGTTACTATGTATGACCATTGGCCCAGAGCACATGGCCTCAAATGATCCTGAGAAAATGTGCTCAAGGTAGCCAGGTTATAGTTTTATTTTATGCATTCTTGGAAACAAGAATATGCATAAAATTATAAATCCATGCATAGAAGGTGTATGTTGGTATGACCTAAAAAGGCAGGACATCTCATAGTAAGGGCTTCAGTGTGTATGTAGCAGCGTGTGTGTCTATAGAATTCATAGACTCTTTAATTTATAATTGGTTAAATAAATAAAACTGTCTAAAGTCTTAGATTGTTTTAAGATAAGGAAGTCTGTTAATCAGAGGTAAGCCACCAGACATGTACTGGACTCAAGTGATGTATTAAGTAAATTGATCACTGCAGGTGTGGTCTAACCTTTGTCTTGTGTGGTGTCAGGTTCTGTTAATAATTTGGTATCTTATTGTTATAAGGAGTAATTCCAAAAGGGAGGGGGCATAATGAGGCATGTCTGACCTCCCTTCACCTCATGGTTGGTAACTCAGTTTTAAAGTTTTTCTGGGGTCCTCATGGCCAAGAAGCATCTGTTGAGTTTAAAATCCTAAGGAGTTTAGGATTTTAGTTTAGTTTGTGCAGCTCCCTGACTCCATGGGTCCTTTGTGCTCTCTCTTTAATGAGCTCCTCATCCTACATGGCCAAGAAATCTTGAAGTTTTATTCTATGATACAGTAGGTAATAAAAAACAGAATATATACTGTCATATAAATTTATTATGCTAAAGATAGAACCCCTACATGTCCATATCTAAAATATGGCCAAGAAGCATCTGTTGAGTTTTAAAATCCTAAGGAGTTTAGGATTTTAATTTAGTTTGTGCAGCTCCCTGTCTCCATGGGTCCTTTGTGCTCTCTCTTTAATGAGCTCCTCATCCTATATGGCCAAGAAATCTTGAAGTTTTATTCTATGATACAGTAGGTAATAAAAAACAGAATATATACTGTCATATAAATTTATTATGCTAAAGATAGAACCCCTACATATCCATATCTAAAATAGAACATTTCTAAATGTAAGGAATATTCTATGACTATTACTAGTGGCAGTTTTACAAGGCATAGTTGGGTTACAAACAATAGAAATAATGTGCCAGGTATTTTACAAACATTATTTTATTTAATTTTCATTGCAATTTTCTAAGATAGGAATTATTCTAACCATTCCTAACCATACAAATTAGGAAACTAAGGCACACAACTTACCCAAGACTGAAAATGGTAGAAATGGGATTTGAAACCAGGTCTATTCAATTCCAAATCTGCTTTCCACTGTAGCAGTTTTCTAGTATTAATGCTGCCACTTATTATGTTTCTCTTTGTATGTCAGACACAATGTGAGATGTTCAAATACGTGTTCCCTAATCCTCCAAAATTTTCTTTACTATTTTTGAAATTTTTTTTGACAAAAGTAAAACTTTTATGGTGTACAACATGTTTTGATGTATGTATACATTGTGGAATGGCTAAATCAGTCTATTTCATATGTGTAATCTCACATACTTATTTTTTGTGGTGAGAACACTTAAAATCTACTTTTTCATTAACCTAAGTGGGAAGAAGCTGAGCCATAAAATATAATTTTAAAAAGTTTACTTGAGCCAAGCTGAGGAAAGCTGCCTGGAAGACTCAAACCCAAGGAACTGTGGATATAAACTCCATTCAAACTTTGTTACAAGTAGGTTTTTAAGAGGAACAGTGGAGTGGGATGAACAAAGTCGTTTGTCAGGAATTCTTCTGCAGGGGTCCTCAAACTTTTTAAACAGGGGGCCAGTTCACTGTCCCTCAGACCGTTGGAGGGCCAGACTATAGTTTAACAAAAAAACTATGAACAAATTCCTATGCACACTGCACATATCTTATTTTGAAGTAAAAAAAAAAAACGGGAACAAATACAACCACACCGCCTCATGTGACCTACAGGCTGTAATTTGAGGACCCCTGGTTTTACAGAAATAACATTGATTAGTGATTGACTATAGTTGTGGAGCTATAGGCTCCAGCCTATGGCACTCTTAAGTTAATTTACAGTTACTTGTGGTGACAGTCCATATCACAGTTTCAAGAGATGATTACTTAGCAGGAGAGGGGGAGGAAGCGTTGCCTTTTTTTTTTTTTTTGTACTAAGAGCAAAGTTTATTTTGGCAAATAAATTGATCCTGCTATGATTTGCCTTTAATAAAATGGGAAAACTAGAGAGAAAAAAATACAGTTCAAAAATAAATTATGGTCCAACTGTGTTAGAATCTAGCCTCATCTATAGAATGAGACACAGTTGTTTAACTAAACTTATCTGTTCACAGAAGTAAGAGAGTGGCCAAATGATACAAAATGATATACAGTAGTCATATTTGCTCCAATTTGGGTTTTTCTTTCCTGCTTCTTAGTTCTAAGATAACATATTGGGTTTTAATTTTGTAAAATCTTTTTTTAGTACATTTTTTTTTTGGTTAGGTAAAGTCCCTCTTATAATTGTGTTCCACCCCCCTACACATGAAGTGTGCCCTACACCATGACCCCCATCCTTCCCTCAGTCCCCTACCCCCCACCTTATGTTAGATCATCTATTGCCTTCATATTAGAATTGAGTACGTAGAATTCTTGCTTGTCCATTCTTGTAATGCTTTACAAAGAAGAATGTATTCCACCTCATGTTGGCTCATTCTTATGCTTCACTGGGCCTGATAATTTACAGGAGGCTTCTATTCCTCAGATTAAGAGTTCCTTTTCTTTCTCTCTTCAAGCAATTAAGTGCCTTGCTTGTTAAAGCCACACAGCCAGCACATTTTATGGATCTCAACTTCAAGTTTAGGTGTGAGACTTCAAAGTTTATTTTATTTCTATTAGTTCTAATAGTTTATTTCTATTACACTATACCAGAGGTTCTCAGCTCTGAGCATATATTAGAATCAAATGGGAAACTCTAAACAAAGCCCTACTGCTAGAAAGTCTGATTTAATTGGTCTGGAATAGAGCCCAGGTGATTTTAATATGCTGATTTGAGACCACTGCTCTCAAAAATTAAAATGAATCAGAAGTACAGTTTTATTTATCACGACAACTTGGTGGGAAATACTACTTGTAGACAGTTTCCAAGTGACTACATTTTCCTAGAAAGGGCTAAAGAACATAGAGGAAGGAACATGGGAATAAGATAACCCAACTTTGAACTTCAGCTTTGACATTTTCTCACTGAGTGTCCCTGTAACCAGAATTTCTCTTCAAGTCCTTGATCTTGAGGTTCGAAAAATGAAACATAGACCATGCAAGTAAGTAAGAGGATAGAGTTTATTGAAAGATAAAGAGATAAGAGGAGAAAGAAAATCAGAGCCTTTGGAAAGCCAGAGGGAGAAGCCCAAGTGGGAAACCCATTAGGACCTTCTGTCTGGGGGTTATATATTGCTCTTCCTATCCTATGGGCAGGAGTTTTGAGGAGAAGTAATGTATGTCTGGAACATGTCACAGTTGGCCAGCAGCCTGCAGGCAGAAAATAATCCTAAAATTAGCAAAGGAATGTGGTCATTGGATTCCTTGCCTCAAGTGAGGCATTAGGGTGTGTGCTTCCCACTGCAGGAGGAAGGGTTGAGATGAGATATAGCTCTGGATGCTTTTTTGGTGACCTTGCTTGAGTCCAAAGAATGTGGCTTCCTGGAAAGGGCTTGTTTGTGCCTAGAGATGAGGGTCTGTGATGAGACTCTGAGCTCACCCAGGCCTGGAAAATGGTAGTCCCTGTCCAGCTCTGAATGGGGGAACCCTGCATCAGCCCTTGAACAGTTGTTTAAAATGCCATAAAATACTGATTATATAAGAAGTAAAAGGTGTTCTTGAAAAGAGGGTTCTACTTTGGGTCACATGAAGTGAATGCTGCCTTTGGTGGCCTCCTATTGGGGGGATCATTGTGCATGTAACACACTGAAAATTTCCATGATGAAATTTTCTAGTTCTCCTTGTCAACTTGACTCAAAAGTACATCTTCTGCCTCCCACAAGCTAAAACATCCCCAAGCTACCAGATGCCCTCCTCATTATAACTACTCAGGGGTGATTCCTTTATTGCCAGGCCACAAGAAATTATTGGGAAGTGATAGGAAAGGAAAATTTCCTTTTAGCCATAGATGCCAGGGAAAGACATGTATGCTTGGGTGGGAAGGAAAAGAGAAGGATATTTTAATGTTTTGTACTGTATTAGACATGAAGTCTATTTTACCATAGGGAAAACATCTGAATGATAGTTTGGTTTCCTGGTTATTCAATTAAAGTCTATTCATAATTTTGCTAGAAATTTACAATATTTTCTATGCAAATATCGATGTATTTCTTTGACCTTTTGAGTTAAATAGGCTTTGAGGAATTATTGCGAAAGCCTAATCATCATTTGTAACATTGTTTCTATGAGAAATATGAGGCCAATACTTGGGACTTCAAGAAATAGTTTCTCTCAGCTATAAGGCAGCTTAACAAATATGGTGTTCTCTGGGTATCTAGAGAAGAAGGAATGAGGCAATTCAAATCCTCTTTATTCCCTGGAGTTGAGCAGAACTTTAATAGTTAAACTCCATTATAAGATCACAACATAGTTGAAGAAACAGGCCCTTTCTTTCCTTCGTGTTCTCCTTTTTCATGAGCAAGTGATACAAGCACATTGGGGACGTTAACATGTACATGGATTGGGTTTAAAATCAGTTATGACCTCAGTGTCGATGGAACATAGGATACTGATTGTCCACACCAGGCAGGAACAAAACATCCCTTAAGTTATCTATTGTTGCCAGTAATCAGGTGCCTTTTAACAGCTGGGTTTTAGGAGATGACGTGGTTGCTGCAGTCAAATAATATAGTAGGATTGAGTATGAAGGCTGTAGGGGTGGTTCTGATTGCACTAGAAAGCTTACAGAAAGAAAATGACAAACTCAGGGATTTATGTATTTAGCTCAAGGAGATTCAGAAAGCTTCCTGACTACCCAAAAGAATGTCTTACTTCTTGTATGACAGGGCTGAAATATCCTAAGTTTGCTTCTGCAGTTTTCTGCATTACAACACAGCTTTTCTAATATAGATTAGGAGAATGGGATCCTGAAGATAGGAATATCTGAGTAGGTTCTAATACATGTGACTACTTTGAATTAACAACATATGCTGCTGAGTTGTAGCTGCTGTCAAGGCAATCCTCTTCCTCCTCTGATAATCTTAGCCTCTCAGCCTGTCTGCCTGAAAACCTGTAATAATTTCACCTGAAGTTGATTGGTGAGAGGATGATGAATCTCTTCAAGGCTAATCCCCACTACTTCCCATTGCTTCCAGACCTAGATCTAGTCCATAAGTAGATTCAAATCCTGGAAGACTTCAGGGAAGAAGGGGAAAGAGAAAAATCAGAATATATGCATGATAATTTAGTCTTTTTTTTTTTTTTTTTTTTTTAATAAATTCTCACTCTGTTGCCTAGGAGCAACTTCAAACTCCTGGGCTCATGCGATGCTCTCATCTCAGCCTCCTGAGTAGCTGGGACTACAGGCTTGTACATATACCATGCTCGACTAGTTTTTCTTTTTTCTTTTCTTTCTTTTTTTTTTTTTTTTAATGTGTGTGGGGAGGTGTCTCTTGCTCAGGCTGGCCTTGAAATCCTGAGCTCAAGCAATCCACCCGTCTTGGCCCTCCAGAGTGCTAGTATTACTGCCTTTCACCATTTCCATTCTGATGATTACAATCTTAGTTTCTACACAGTTATGAGGCTATAGTTGGTATTTATAATTCCCTCTTCTACTCCCTTTCTGGTGTTCCCTTTGCCCAGCTAACACTTTAGCCAGTTGTGATTATTTATCAGCCAGAATGACTTACACTTTCATTCCTGAAATATCTGAACCATTAGTGGTTCTTGCTTAGCCTGGTTTGCTCTAATCTTCTAGTAACTTTTACTGTGAATATGGTAGTAATGAGTTGCCCAGAGAATCCCATGGCTTCCAGTCATAGTCCTTCCTCCAACAGGTAATACTACCTGTTCCCCCTCTTCATAATCAGGATTAATTGCTTTAGCAAATACAGTAATTTCTTTCTTTGCTTGTTAATTCAGCAACATGAAGACCCCAAAAGCGGGTGATGTGACAATCTCAGCTTCCATTCAAAGTAACCCTTCTGGTGTTTCCTAGAGGAAGTCTTCCCTCCATGGAAACTAGGAGCACAACACTGTGGGGCTACAAACAAAAGTTGTGTGAGCAGGTTATTAGAAATAATAATGAAGGAGCTACCACTACTTCGACACTTTGGTTCTTGGCTGTGAGTATTCCAACTATGGAAAAATACAGCATTATATATAAGTTGTTGCTCAGAGACTATGCTATAACTTGTAGAACAGCTCCCTAGACCCACAAAGAGCAACATAAGTTGTCTATAAGTCATTTTGCCATTTTATCAAGCCAGCTTCTTCCTATGGGCATAACATCATTTCTTCAATTCTGAATCTTTAAATGAAGTTCCTTAGTCAGGAGCAGTACTTCACAGAATTCCAAGACAATGAACAAAGCAGACCCTAAGCCTATGGATTATGGTGCTAGGCAAAAAGGCAAATTCATATCCAGATAGGTCTAGTGATATCCATCTGCCATTGGATGGCCAATAGGTCCTGGGAATAGTGCTATTTTTAGGAGCTCAGTGCTTATCTGATATTGTTGAAGAAGGGAACTTCTTCAACAATATCAGTGATAGTAGCCAGATCAGCCTTAGTGAAGGCAAGCCTGTGTTCTTAAGCCCACACAGAATCAGCATCCCCATTACCAGAGCTAGCATGTTCGTGAGCCCAGTGTACAAGCCCGAGGGTGAGTGGGGAAGGCAGCCCACTTTTATCTGCAGGATTAGCCACACTGCTTACTCGATTTTCAAGAGTCTCTCTTACAGTGGATGATTTAAGTAAGCATCCACTTGGAACACAAATATCCCCACTCTGCCCACTGTGAGAGGCTCATCCAAAAACTCTTCCTCAGACCTCCCCTTTAACCAGTCTTTTAATTCTGTCTTCCAAGTCCCTTACTTGTTGGACAAATAGCCACTGGCCCTTGAATCCATGTAGATCTCTACTCTGTCTCTCTCTTTTCCAGGCAAGTGGACAGTGAAGTTTTAATCCAGCATGAAGCTATCCACCCTGAGGTCTCACATCTTGCTCAGGGACAGCCTCAGAGTATGCTCTGCAGTGTGGGAACTGGTCACACAACCAATAAGCTTCTATATCCCTTCTAGTCAGAATGAGACAAACTTCTTACCTTGTTCTCTTTATGACCCTTTTTTCTCCAGGATGCCTACCATAATCTTTTCTATAAAAGATAAGAATTTTTTAACCACAAAAAGCTTAAGTTTCCCACATGCAAAAAAATTTCAGAATCTGGCCACCTGCTTGAATAGTTGGAGAGAAAAAAAATTGCAGAGATCTTCACAAACTATGACGTATAGATGATATTATTATACTTAAAGATGACTGAACTAAAATGTGGAAGGAGTAGAATGTCTTTGCCAAAGCTTCCATAAATACCTAACTTCCGAGACTGTATCATATGTGGCATTGTAGCTTTGCCTTGCTCTCTTGGATTCTAGTTCTGTGAGTTTGCCTTATAGTACAGTGACAAGAGAATAAACACCCACATCCACGGTCATGATGTATGTGGTACTTCTGATTTATGGGGTAAAGAAAGAGAAACGTTAATTGGTTGAAAGAAGATGAACAATCACAGAGCAGATATGCAGGATCAGATTAAAGATGGTGGCTGAGTAACAGCTTCCCTGCAACTGGGCATGGCGAGTCTGGGGAGACAAGACTCCAGGCATCTCTGGCCGGTGGGATCTGCCTATAATCATCCCTTTGAGGATACAGGGAGCCAGCAAGGGACTTCTGGACCCCAAGAAGACGACAAAAACAGTGGAAAACTGGCAAGTGGT
>CAUYPK010102580.1:0-97598 GCA_963574355.1 Loris lydekkerianus
AACAGCATCAATGTATAGAGTACAAAATTCTCCATCGATCAGTATATACCACGACACAGTAGAATAAATATTTATTGAGATATGGAGCTACAAAAACACATGACATTAAAACGGACAAAACGTTTGAAACAACCTAATAAATTACTTATTTCTAATTATTGAACTTAAACGGCTTGATTGCAATGTATCGTGTCATATTACACTGTTACAAAGTATGTTTCTGAGACATTTTAGGTTCTGACAAAACCAAACACAGTCAACATTTAGAAAAGTGTTGTACTTCAATGCTATCCTTTGAAAGGAATTTTGATACAAAAGTCTAAAAACTGCTTTTTCATATCCATATAATTGTACATTATTATAGAAAATGTTCTGTTCCCAAATCTAAGCGGTGTTCTGGCCTCTAAAATGCAGGAAACCAAATTTACATTCTTGGCACTAGATCTCATTTACCAATAAAACATAATAAACTAAGGTTTCAAATATTCGATGATGTAGTTTGACATTGGGGGGCTAGTTTGGGGATATGAGGTGAAAATATTATTTCACAATTCAATTTAGAATATTACATTCCTTTCATTCTCAAGATTAATGCTTAAACTTTCTAGCATTGTATCACTGATCAGAATGAAATAATAAAGCTGCAACAAAAGTCAGCAACTTAGTGATAAAAAATTAATTTTAGGAGAGTAAATGTATTTTGGTAAAAGACAAATATCGTATTCTGTCAAGGCTTTATGAAGTTGTAGTATTTAAAATAAATTGATAAATTTAAATAAATTGAATACCTAATGACTGATAACAGATAGGGCTAAATTTTAAGTAAATACTTATTTATACTTAGCTGGTATAAATGAATAAATGCTCAATCTTAAAAATTTTAACACAATGATTTAACAGTAAATTAACCTTAAACAATGGCATCTAATTTTTTAAAATTTGATGATTTATTAATAATCACCATTTCTATGTGTATGATTCACTTCAAAAAAGTGAAAGTCATAAAAATGGAAACTTATTGAAAAGTATAAGTAGTTTCATTTTAGTTGCCATTTTTCAAAATTATTTTTTATCAGATCACTCTCATCTCCAAGAATCATAAAAAAATTCACTACTTTAAAATGCACTCAATCAAATGCAAGTTAAAATGATAAACGAAAAATCATGTACTATTTTAAGCCACACCCATTTGAAAAGAGGATTTTCAGTAAAACGGCCTACAGTTGAATGCCAATCCATTTATCCTAACAGCTTCCAGTTTAACAACATCAAGAAACTCCTATAACCTAGTACTCTGAGGGAGACATTAAATTACTTAGGTAAAATATTTATTAAATTTCCAAATTCAACACATAATTTCTTACATCATAACTGTGTTTTCTACAGAAAAGACCCATGCTTTCAGCCAATTCTAATACCGGCAGATCAGAATAGTATATTAATTTTTCATTAAGTTTTTTTTTTTTTTTTTTTAAGGTAACAATCATTTTGTGAATGGCCTGGATCAACTGAGAAAAAAAAGAGAATGTACTATCTGCCTTTCTTCAGGCCAGTGAAGAACCACCTAAAACCTGTGCTGCAGGTCCAGTCAAAGACTCTCAAATATTCAGATTTCTCATTTCGGAAAAGTCAGCCATGAAACCTCATTACACATATTGTGATACTCGAGGGAATGGGAAGTAGCAGGAAGCTCCAGCACTCTGAAGAGATTACTGCCCTTACTCTACTGAGAACTGAATGTACTCCTGCTATGAGTGGGCGGTGCCTGTGGCTCAAAGGAGTAGGGCGCCGGCCCCATATGCTGGAGGTGGTGGGTTCAAATCCAGCCCCAGCCAAAAACTGAAAAAAAAAAAAAAAAAATCCAAAAAAAAAAAACGCTGTATGAGTGATTTCCTATCCTCATGATAATTCAGCAAGTTTAGATGTGCTATTTATGAGGCAACTGGGACTCCAGTAGAAGAAACTCTCCAAGGAATCAAGGGTCCAGACCACGATTCCTCCAAAGTTCTTCCCTGATCCCATTCCTGACCTCACCCACCGCACGTTGTGCTGACAGTGATCTGTGTTTATATACTCTCTTGCAATAGTAACTAGTACATTCTGAATACCTTGCAAGGAACTCTAGCAGAAGTTTTGCTTATGTTTCTGTTTGGTTTTACATATTTTGGAGGTTATCCTCCCCCCCTTTATTTTGTTTCTGTATCAGCAAATTAATTCAGAAGAGAGGCAATTTCTACAGAATCGCATCCAACAGTCTGGCAACTCAAATGTAAATTAACTCATATTATTCATGTCATCCCTGGATCTTTTAACCATGTCTTAGAATCACAAATAAGAATTAGAGGACCTCTCTTCCCCTCCTCCCTGAAAAAGGAATGTCTGTATCCAATTGTTTGTAGGTAAAGATAGCCCAGGGATGGGTGGTGCCTGTGGCTCAAAGGAGTACGGTACCAGCCCCATATGTCAGAGGTGGTGGGTTCAAACCCAGCCCCGGCCAAAAACTGCAAAAAAAAAAAAAAAAAAAAAAAAAAAGATAGCCCAGGGATAACTCATTCCCCCTTTGGCCAATAGTCAATAGCACAATGAATGATTTAAGTAATGTGTGACATCACATGTACATTCTTTTAATTTTTTTTAAATCATTTGAGAATTTCCAAGAGCAAAATATTGCTTTACTGGCTTTAAAATATTGTGCGCCAAAGATAAATCTAAGGGAGAGCCCAAAACATGTATCTCTGATTGAAAACAAATCAAAAGTAGTATAAGAATTTCCTTTTAAATGTGTCTATGTCTAAATCAGTCAGTGTATATTAGAATGACAAAAGAAAATGCCCTTGTAAAGCCATTGATTTGTTCCGCTGGAGAAAACTTACAAGCTTCTCAGGTTATGGTGCGTATTTTGGACCTGTGATTTTGTAATAGCTAGGCACTGTCTCAAAAAATCTTAATGGTGTTACAAAATTTAATGCCCAAATATTTTCTTCATTTCAATATAGAACTCAATAAGCTATTAAGACTAAAAGTGTAATCTTTTATCTGCTTTTATCCCACAAATATAAGAATTGTTTTGTGAGTGTGTTGTAATACAAGAAGAGAAAGGCCTTGAGGTAAAATGAAAACAGTAAACAAGATGCTTTTCTGCAACTCTCCTGCCAAATGTTGACATGCTGCAGTGGGTTTCTTATAAACTCAGGAAAGTGTGAAAATATACAGAATTTGAGAAGTGAAACACAATAGAGCTCATAAAATGTGGGTCTTGTTCCAGTGACAGCAGAATCAGAGGTTTATTGGAGGCATCTATAATGGGACTTAATTTTTCTTAGGCCTCACTACACCCTCCAGGGTGCTCTATTGCCAGGAAGAAACAAGCAAACACAAAATACTCAACAACATCTGTGCTAGCAAGATGAATAGTGTACAGGAAAGTTGTAATTAACCAAAAAGAGTAAATACTCTCCTTCCAAAATCTCTCATAAAAGTAATTTTAAAAATAAATAAACTCTCTGTGCACCAGAATTTCCCCAGGCCTTCTCAGAGATTTTGATTGCTCTCATTATCAAAAAACCATGAAACCTGCGGGTACTGCCTACATTACCAGACTTGCCAGACGGGTCTTCTCAGAGATTTTGGCACCAGAGTGGCCAGACAGAACTTGTCAGAGACAAGTTGCTCTCTATTTAAAAAAAAAAAAATGTAACACGCTGATGCTGCCCACAGAATGGTTTTCTGGTCAAATGAGTCTCTCTTGTGGTAATATATATATTTGTTTCTCTAAGGAATTAACCATTTAACTAATAAGTTATATTGTCTAATTGTATGAACTTGATGGTTAATACAATAAAGAGAGCCCAGTGATAACTCAGTCCCTCTTTGGCCAAAAGACAAAAGCACAATGAATGATTTTAGTAATGTGTAATGTCACATATACATTCTTTTAATTTTTAAAAAATCATTTGAGAATTTCAGATAAAATAGAAAGTTAAATTTCATTATTAAGTTGTAAAGGAGAAACAAATTTATACATAATTTATAGGGAGAAATTCATAATTTATAATAAAGAGATGATAATGAGTTAGAGCTAGAGGATGATCTAATAAATATTACAATTGGGCCAATTAATTCCTTTCATTCCTTTTAATATAGAGTCAGGACTTTTTACTGGCTTGTTGTTCAGCATCAAGTTACAATGACAAGTGTGTTGATTCATCAACTACCCCTGTGTGTGTGACTCTGATTCTGGCTCATTATTTTTTTGAACTCCTTTTCATTTCCCAAATACTACTCAGATTTACACACACTCACACACACTCGCGCGTGCAGTTCCAGAAACTGTATATATATTTTAAGAAAGGAAAAAACTGTCAAAATTGTAGTACTCAATATATACCAGTAACAAGCCACATTTGACTTCTGTAATTACATGAGGTGCTTGGAGTGGTCACCATCAGCACCCAGACACTTCTGCTTACTGGGGAACTACTACTTGAGCAATGCTAACCAACATCCACTCTGTGCATGACGTTTCAATTTCTTCCCAAAATACCACCAGGGTAGCCGAATTTCCAACATTCTCCACATCATGTAAGATCTCCCATAGGGAGAAGTTAACGGGTGTCAAGTCAGGAGAACATTAGGGAAACTCAACCACACCTCTGTTCTATCTGTTGTCCTGGCAATTCTCACGGAGATAAGCTGTCAGATCTTGGTGCATGTACAATCCTGAAATGAAAACGTTTCATTTTGCTTTTTAAGAATGCTTCGTGTGCCTGTCCTGCTAACTCTTGTCTGCTGTGCACGTGGCTTGGTAGACTCAGTGGCGAGTGTGTAAGGGTTAAAACCACAGTAGAAGAGGCAGGACTTGTTGCTGTGGGAGGCCTCCTGAACCTTCCCTTGGACTCATCACACACAGCACCACTCGTCTCCCGCACATCACGGAGGTGTGTGGGAAGTGCTCTGGCACAGGCAGCCCTCCACCGCCTTTGTGCTTCCACAGTGCTCTCGAATTTCCAAGGCCATGTCCAGTTAGGCTTGTGTCCCTCCATCCACAACCCTGCCTCTGCCAGTTTCTTTCGCCTACATTAACATTATATTGGATTAACAGAATCTTGTTCAACTTCAAAAGTAATACATAAATAAGACCTATTCCCTGTGTATACATTTTGGCACCACAGTATACACACACAACTCACATACATATATTTTTTGCTGGTGCATACATAAGTAATTGCTTTTATATCTAGCAATATCTTTAAACTCTTATGAATTATTATGAATTATATTTTGTAGATTAACTTGCATTTTAAATAATTATCTCATCTTTGATAATTGCAATTTTCTACCTTTCTAACTCTTACAATTTTATTTATCTGTTTTCTTTTTTAATTTGGGACCCGAATAAGAAGTGATAGCATGTTTCTAATCATCATTAAATAAAACACTTGCTCTGAAGTCCTCTACACCAGATTTTAACAGTCCATTTTGTTTCTTAGTATGCTAAAGTGTTTTTCCCTATAACCATGAATTAAGTTTAAGCAAATGCTTTTTAAACAAAATTTGAGATAATCACATAATTGATTTTTGCTTTTACTGTGTGTAGTGTGATTTACATAATGGATGTTCCAATGCTATTACATGCCTTCTGTGGCAGTGACAAAGCAATGTTTAAAACATTTACTAGATTTAGATGAATGTTCCTTGTATTTGATTAATTATTTTGCCCCTAAATTTATCTGTGAGATTGACTGTAATTTTCTGTTCTTAGGAATATGGTGTCCTTTGCATGTAGCATTAGAGTTAAACTAACACAGTGGAAAAAGTTGGAAAGTTTCTCTAATCTTCTTTAGAAAATGTTCTCTAAAACTGGAATTATCTGCTCTAAGTGGTGTAGCTTCATCATAAACCATTCTGACCCTGAAGTTTTATTCTAAGAATATTTTTCATTTATCATTTTTAAATTTAATTTACTTACTGTTATAAATCGATTCAGGCTTTCGATTTGTGTCAGGGGCATAGTAGGTAAGTTATGTTTTTCTGGTCAGTAATTCAGTTTGTGTGAGTATTTATTTATTTATTTAATTTATTTATGTTCGTTAACATGTCATCTCAGTGTTTTCTTATCTTTTAAAATTTCCATTTTATCTAAAGCCGAGTTTCCTTTACTAATAGTATATTCTAGTTATAGCTTCTTCACTAATTTTGTCTACATTTCATTTTAATTTTTTTCAACGAACAAACTTCTGGCTTTTCAAAAATACTCTAAGAAGCATTTTTCTTTTTTTTGTATTTTGTTAATTACCAATATTTGTCATTCCTACAACTCTTTCGATTTTTTTATTGTTACCCTTTTACGGACATATTAAGTAGAATATTAACTCATTGTTTTGTTGTATCTATTATTCTTGGTCTTTCAAGAAGCTATTACACAATGAGATTAAAAATGCAGTGGATTTATTGGGAGGAATGCCTATGAGAGAAAACAGGGAGGCAGCCAGGAGAGGGAGAGGGCTGGCAAACTGTGACGCAGAACTGGTTTGGAGTGAGAGAAAAACAAAGAAGAAAGGGAAGAGGAGCTGAAGCCTCTGAGACTTCAATGCATTCTAAGCAAAGACATAGAAGGCCCTTGAGGAGTTGCTGAGTCAAAATCAGTAGCTAGAGGAACAAGCATCTCCCAGTAACAGGGAAGCCTCTCTTCGGCTGGGCATGGCCTCTGGAGAGTAGGGTCTCATCTCCTAGATTTTAGAAGACAGCAGCTGGGATTCTGGGTAAACTCCCTGTAATTGAGATATAAGAGGCAGCATCTCATACCAGACACAACCACATCCTAATATATGCATTGGTGTTATAAATAAATATCTTTGAGATTTGCTGCATCCCTCAAGATTTCAGTGTTTTTACCTTCAGGCTTAAATTGCATTACATTTCTTCCTTTGAACTATGAGTTATTTAGATGTCTGTTTGTTAGTATCCAAATAAATCAGTTTCTTAAAGTAGCATTTTTGTAATCAATGCAGAAACTAGATGACTATCTCTGATTATAAAAAAGAAAAGTATCTTCCAGAAATTACATCGTTTAGAACATAAACACTGCCTGAATCTCAATCCCTCAATGCAACCTCTAAAGACCAAAAGTGAGGATAAATAAAATCACTGGGAGCTCATACTTAGAAACATTAATAAAAAGACTTAGTCTAATACAAAACCTCGTATGTAAAAGGGATGATAACCAAGTGAGAACATCAGAGATTTCTCTGGAGACAACATGGTAGCAGAATCAGAGGGGAATTATGCAAAAAAAGAAACTATAAACTAGTTAAGAGAATCCGTGTCACCCAAGTAGGAAAACACTGCAAACAGGCTGCAGACCTAGAAAACCACAGCACAAGCTACTGTAAGGTAGGTAATAATGGGACCTAGAAAGTTCCAGGGATAATGGTTTTCAGTCCTGCATGGGGGGTGGGGGGCTAGTACCTCTGTTGGGTGGCATGGGGTACCTGGGAAGGGAGTGGTGTCATTTGGATATTTCCTGAAAAAGGAAAATGATGAAGCAAGAAACTTTTATTAAGGGCTCTATTAAAGAATTACAATGCAGATTAATTGCACTCTCCTACCCAAAAGCTTTAATTAAAAGAAAAAAAATGTCCTTTCACTATCTCAATAAAGAGGGAACTACAGAACTAAGAAATTAAATATACAACTTACAGTTTTCATTATTCTTCCGTCTCCCACAGAATCCACCTGTTATCACTTATATTCATACTAGTCTAGGAAAACCTTACCCAGTTGTTACACAGTGAATTGTATCTCCCTCCGAAAATTCATATTTAGAAGCCTCAACCCAAGTGTGACAGTATGTGGAGATAGAGCCTGAATGCTTAAAACATCTATTTATAGGGAAATAATGGGAGAAGTTCTTCCAGACTAAAAGATGATTAACCAGATAAAACACCTGGTTTGTTAATAAAACTAGATTGGATGTTGGCTGAAAACAATAGCTATAAACGACATTCTTGAAAAGAGAATAGAATTTGAATGTGAACAAGATATTGATGATATTAATAAGTTATTAACTTCTTCATTTTGATTATTGTAGTAATATAGGAAAAAATGTCCTTATTCTGGGCAGATACATGCTAAGCCTTTAAGGGACATGTCATGATGAATGCAACTGTATTCAAATAGTATGGGAATTACTCTTAAAAGATAAAAGACAGTGCTGAGTTTTACAGTTATTGTGTTTAAAGTAGATATTTTTCAAGAACATATATAAGGAAGATATTGCAATAGTTTCCTACGTGGGAAATGGTATGGTGGACAGATATAGAGAAAACAGAAAATGAATGAAGGAAGGAAGAAGGAATAAATAAGTATAAAGAGGACAGTGACTTTGTAGAGACCAAAGGTGACAGTGTGCCATGAACAAAGGCGTATCGATTGCCTAAAAAAAAATTGCCCCTAAGTACTAAATAAATAAATAAAAAGTCCATTGATCAAAATACAAATATTAGTGCATTCATTGAGTGTGAAGACATAGATTAAAGATACAATTTTATCTGGAGAGAAACCAGAGTATATAATTTTATTTAAAAAACAGAAATGCATAAACATGGCGAAAGAAAGAAATTTTCTTAAAATAATTAAAATAAAGATACATTAATACTTGTTCTAAGAAACAGATTTACTGAATGTAGTTCTGTTACTTTAATACCATAAAGGTAAAATGGGTTCTTACCCCACTACCTGTGATAATGACATAGAAACTATGTGTCTCTCTTATGGTGGATTAAGATGAGGGAGAAGGGGATGTTTGGAAGGTACTGTTTCATGTAGTAGCTCTCACATGGGTTTAATATAGAGGCAAGGGTCACTATACAGTTTTGGGACCTGCTAGATTTTACTAAATGACTTGGAAACTGTAAAGAAAATGACATACAGAATCGGGTTACCTAATTTTCAAGTCAGAAATGCTGTTAAAGCTAGAGGCTGCCCCAACAGGGTTAATGAAGTTCTGACTTCCACAATGTAGGGGTAGACTGAATGTTTCTAAGCCCACACGTTGACCCAGTGTGGAAAGACATAGGGAGACTGAACACCCAGTGTTGACAGGTCCGCCGTGCTAAGCTCAGTGTTGATAGGTCCACCACCCTAAGCTTGGTGTTGACAGGTCCACTGTCCTGAGCTTGATGTTGACAGGTTCACTGTGCTAAGCTCAGTGTTGACAGGTGTTCTGTGCTATGCTCAGTGTTGACAGTTCCAGTATGCTAAGCTGAGTGTTGACAGGTGTTCTGTGCTACGCTCAGTGTTGACAGGTGTTCTGTGCTATGCTCAGTGTTGACAGGTCCAGTGTGCTAAGCTCAGTGTTGACAGGTCCACTGTGCTCAACTCGGTGTTAACAGGTGTTCTATGCTAAGCTCAGTGTTGACAGGTCCAGTGTGCTAAGCTCGATGTTGACAGGTCCAGTGTGCTAAGCTCGATGTTGACAGGTCCAGTGTGCTAAGCTCGGTGTTGATAGGTCTACTGTGCTAAGCTGGGGCCTTTGAAGAACATAGTGGGATCCCTGGAGCCTGGGAAGATTGTATTTGAGTAAAAATGCACCTGAGAATCTGAAGTAACTTCCCATTTCAGTGGGACTGCAGGAGCAAGTAAGTGCCACCCTGAAAGACCATATAAACAAAGTGTGCACAGTCCTCAGAAACACTACAGGAACAGGAACAGTAAGTGATGACGGCCGATTGTGGATGTAACTACATGATAGCCCAGTCTCAGCCTCTCTTTCTGTATATAATATTCTTAGTGGACCTCAAAGGACATGATGGTCTTCAGAACATCTCACTGGTTCTTTACAATAAAGACATTATGCTAATTAGACTTGATGAACAGGAAGTGGTAAATGCTCTGTATTCCCTAATAAATCATTGATGTATCAGAGAGTAGGAAATTTTCCATACACAGATAAAGGATTCTAATGCTCTGGTGAAATTTTTAGAGACCCAGTTTTCTGGCGCATGCAGGATAATCACCTCTGCAGCAAAGGACAAGTTACAGCAGTAAGGGAAAGGCAGAGTACTTAGCCTTGCTTTGGAGGCTGGTTACACATACACCACTTGGAAATAATTTTATGACTCCTTTATGGGGTGCCTTGAAAGGATGATATTTTTTTAGTGGGGCACAGAGCAAAATATAGATCTGGCAGCAGTTTTAAGCTGAAGGACAGGCTGTCGTACTGGATGTTGTGCTAGATGGAAAGCATTGTGGAGACTCAAACTCCATTGGAAGAGTCACAGGACAGACCCTGGGAACAAATTAGAGACCACAGGAACAGATTAGAGGTGAGCTGCCTTTTATTTGCAAACCATCTTCTCATACACTAACACCAGCTCATGCTGGAGAATGAACCCCTGACCATGGGATACTAAGGGAGGGTGTGTATGAATTAATCCATTATGATCTGAGTATTAAACATCCACCTAGCTCTAAAACTGGACAGAGTTAGCAACAGTTGTTCACGTAATGAAAATGTTATATTCAGTATGAGGCCCAAAAGGTCCAGAAAACACCCCTGAGTAACACAGATACATAGCCCCGACCCTCCAGCTATGTATCTACAGTGTGTGGATATGCCTTTCTCAGCTCACACCTGTCACCTCGTTCATTGAGCTAATATAAAGGGACAAGACCTCAACTCAGGTGTGACCCGTGAGCAGGTCACCTCTGTGTATGTGGTCTTACACTGAAAATGGGTGTGCCTTTTACTGCAGGCCTTGTCGGAGGTAAGGGGCCGGAAGGACAGAGGAGGGGAGAATCTTCCCACTGGTAGAGAAGGACCCTGGCCCTCAGTGGTGAGTAAGGGGAAAGCAGCCTGAGGTGAGCAAAGATGAAAACCACCAGGAAGAGCTGACATTTGGTTGCTTCCAGTGACCTTGACAGAGCAAAATCAAGAGGCTAAAGACAAAGTGCAAGAAGCATAGGAATGTGTACGTGGGTGAGGACGTTAAAAGTATGGTCTAGGACTTTCATTTGACAGTCATGGAAGAATTCCCTCTGCAGCAGAAGCATTTAGCATGCAGATGGACAGGATATGCATCTAGTGACTACGAGCCATTTCTATTCTTCTACTAGTCCAATGTTTGAATCAATAGAGCTGTCCCAGGTCAGAGTTGGAGGCCGTTCTCAGGTTTAATGGTGTGGACCTCCGCTCAGCAATGCCAATCTAGCTATTCTTCTGCTGAATGCTGGGCAGTGACCTGCGTGTCAGACCAGTGCCCTTTGGGAACAGGTTAAATTCATCACACCATTCTTTTAGGAAGCAGTTAGTGTTCACTAGAATTGAAGGGTACTCTGAGTCTAAGCCTGGCTTCTCTTTCCTTGTCTCTGCCAGTGTCACAATCTAATGATTATCGAGCGTTTGTCAGCATAGATTCCTGCAGAACACAAATCCTAAAATCTAGGACACATCTGAATGCAAAGGGGGTAAAACAACGGGTGCATTACCAAGGGATGCTCCAGTTTACCAATTTGTTGTATCACATACAAGCAGATAGCTGGGTAACATGAGAATGGTTTGTTAAAGAACATCTAATGTTTTCAAATTGGTGGAGACACTCAATGGAGGCGGGATTCTGTCCCCCAAGTTATTCTATATCCATTAAGACCAACAGCCACTGAACAGGGCTGTGTCCTGTGTCTTGACTGTGTATGTCCAGGAGCCAGTGCATTAAAGTAAGATGAGCTCTTTTCACCATCATTCCAATGTCCTGCTTGAAGAATTCTATTTTTACCCTGGTATGGATAGATTATATTCTTGATAAAACATACATTTTCCACTGTACATGCTAATTAATTACATGAAGATTTTTGATTTGTTCAAGGTTTTTGTTTATTTGGTAAGTTTAGAAGTTTAGAATGCTGGAAAAAAATATTGTGTTAGTTTTGAAAGTGATATTAAAGGTGACTTGAAGCATGGTTTTACATCTGTAGTTTAAGTTTTCTTTTCTGGGAGAGAAAAAAATACCTCAGATATGAGTCCGTTAAAAGGATCGATTGCTCAAATATGTCAGTGAGCCGAAGTCCAAAAGGAACATTCGTCCAAATTCAAAAACAAATGTCAATGTCTATGGATCGATTACATAAGAATCTTCAACTTATCTGACCTTTTTACTGAAAAGTTCTTAGACATTTATGGTAGAGAAAAGAATTTCCCAAGTGATCTGATAAAGGTCAAAGTATACACTTGAGTGTCATTTGAAATTTAGTTTACAATAATTATTTATGACCAGACTTCAAAAACATTTGTAAGGAAAATTTTAAGTGGGTCCTATCTAGAACCAGGCAAATGTCCTCTGAGTTGCCTAATATGCTTATTTTTATCTTCACTCTCCACCTGGCTGCTCTATTTCCCAACCTCCTCACCTCCACAAAGTAAAATAGACAGGAGAACATCTAAGGTTTTCAAATTGGTGGAGACTCTCAGTGGAGTGTCCCCTCTCTTGCTGGTAGTAATAATAGTGGGAAAAAAAAGGATCAACACCGAAATGGACACAGTTTCTGTTCAACTCAGATGCAGCAGGAATTGCATATTAACTCAATAACTTGACTTGTAACAAATCTCTAAAGATACATGTATATCCACTTTACTAAATATTTCATTTGCTAACAATCCTATTAGCTGGAAGATACTGATAAATACAATGGCCATGATTTTATACAGCTATAGCAATGCAAATTTGGCAAATAGATATTGATGACATTAAAATAATGTATATAAGAGACATAGAATTTTTCCTATAACAGCAGGCCAATAGTCTCTCCATATTTTTTCGTTATTAATAATAGAGTAACAGGCTGGGTGCCATGGCTCATGCCTATAATCTTAGCACTTTGGCAAGCTGAGGTGGGTGGATTGCTATAGCTCAGGAGTTCAAGATCAAGCAAGAGCAAGACTGTCTCTACAAAAGAAAGAAAAAAAGAGAGAGAGAGAAAGAGAGAGAGAAGGAAAGGAAGGAAGGAAGGAAGGAAAGACTAGCTGAGAATTGTGGCAGATACCTATAGTCCTACCTACTTGGGAGGCTGAGGCTTGAACCAAAGCATTTGAGGTTGCTGTGAGCTATTGACACCACAGCAGACCAAAAGAGTGCGACTCCGCCCAGACCAACGGAGTGTGACTCTGTCTCAAAAAATATGAGTACATAACAGAGTAAGAAAAGTTGTGTCAAAACTAATACATTAATCCATTACAGGCAAATTGAAACAACATTTTTTGGAATCAATTTAATGAAACATTTCAAAGGTCACAAAAATATCTATAGGCTTAGACATATTTTCTCATTTTCATTCAGAGATTCATTCCAAAGACGTAATGTGAAGTGTTATATACTAAATATGCATAATTTTTCAAAGACTCGTATGGTAATGAAGGCCAAGAAATAGACCAGTTGTCTGACAACAGTAAAGTTGATGGAATATGATGCCATTTAAAAAAGTATGGCTGACAAAATTATACAGAACATTAAAAATTATTATCAGTGCTTAGCAATGTGACAAGCTTAGAAAATGTACAATCTGCTTTCAAGTCCCAGTTTCACCGCAAACCGGCTCCGTGGCATTTAATAAGTTACCAAATATCTCTTGTGTGAGTTTCCTGGTTAAGTAATTTAAAATTTATATGTGGAATTTTTATTTTCCTCTAAAGATTATGACTATAATTGAATCACTGAAAATTTATTATGTTTATTTCCAATGGAACATGTTAAAAGATTATCTGCTTAAGGTTGTATATAATTTAATTAGTTTACAAACAACCAGTTAAGATATTGTTTGCATTAAGTTTATTCTCTGATGAATGGAGAAGTAAATAACAAACGTATAAAGAAAGAGAAGGAAAAGTAAAGGTTCATTGTGAGCTTTCCTTCAAGGACTTACCGTATATACTCGAGTATAAGCCGAAAAACCTTGGCTTATACTCGAGTATATAGGTACTTCTGAGTCAGAGTCAGAACTCCAAATTATGCACCATGAGCCACACTATTTTAAGGATCTGTTTGCAACTTTTTTTTTTTTTAACATGAAATAAGATTTCTCAAAAGATAAGTTTAACCAATAAGGAGCTTTCAAATACTGAGCTCTGTATCATTGAACATTTCTGAATACTTTCTTATCTCTAAAATAAGTCTTGAATAAATTGGCTTAGATGATAATTTCTGTAGGGTCTTTCTAGTTCTAACCTTTTCTCTTATAAGTTACCTATTATAATATTTTATTTTTGTAATAAGGTAATAAATGGTAATATACATGACATTAAAATTCAAATAATTATTATTTAAATTAAAATAGAATTTGGCTCCAGGCTTTCCTATCACTGATTTCTATTCCCTAGAATCAACCACGTTTAATTTCTCAGTTATTTTTTTCTGGCAGTTATGTAGGCAAATGATCACTGCAGTTTGTAATTTGGTATAAAAACATTAAAATTCTAAAATGGAAGATGTATCTATAAAATTTTATTTTGTTTATTCTCATATCATAAACACATACAAACTCTCATAGCTTCTTAATAAAGAATATAGTACATGCTCAGTATTTACATATACACAACTATTTCTAGATGACCTATGTAAGATACACTATAATTGCATTTATTTCATTATATATTTTTGTGTTTCCTGATGTTATTAAGTGCCTCATATTTTCTTTTGCTTAATTTTCAATGGATTTACCACTAACCTGGAATATTCAGTGAAAGTACAAATTTCCTAGACATATTAACATACCCAGAAGATAATTGATAAGTGTCACGCTATTTTCTTTTGAGACTTCTTTCTAGCTGTCATAAACTTTGCCACAGTCCTGGAAATGCCCGACTAGTCTTTCTTATTTTGTTGTACTTCTGAATTCTTGTATTTCTTAGGTTACTTCATGAAGTATTAAGAGGTTATACAGATGAGAAATTTGGAGATTCTATGTGTCTTAATATTTATTACTCTACATTATTATTGGTTTTCGAGTAGGTACAGAATTCTAAAATGTAAATAATTTTTCTTCAGAATTTTACAAATTTATCTCCATTTTTCATAATTTGTGAAGTTGTACAGTGAAAAGTCAGATAATATTTCTGATTTTTGATCACCTATATATGCTTATTTATTTCTCAACAGCTGTTTTTAGGTAATTTTTTTTACTCCAGTGTTCTGGAATGTCATAAAATGGATTTTGTTGTGTATCTTTGGTATTATTATACTCAATACTTAGACATTTTCATTTAAAGACTCATGACTTTCATTTCGGTTAAATATTCTTAATTTTTTTTTTCTAATTCCCTCTCTTTTAGACTACTTCTTCCTTCAAGTTTAAGCACTCTTATATTTTGGACTAATTAGTAAATTATATTTTTAAAAAACATTATTTATATCTACTTGTCTTTGTTATTTATTTTCTAGGAGATTGAGTTTTCATTGGTGCTATCATATTTTTATTTTCTATTCTTTTTTTTTTTTTAGAGACAGAGTGTCACTTTATTACCCTCAGTAGAGTGCTATAGCATCACAGCTCACAGCAACCTCCAACTCCTGGGCTTAGGCGATTCTCTTGCCTCAGCCTCCCGAGTAGCAGGGACTACAGGTGCCCACCTCAATGCCCGGCTATTTTTTGTTGAAGTTTGGCTGGGGCCAGGTTCAAACCCACCACCCTCGGTATATGGGGCTGGTGCCCTAACCACTGAGCCACGGGTGCCACGCCATAGTTTTATTTTCTAAGAGGAAAATTTTTGCTCTCCCGTGTTGCTTTTTATGCAGTATTCTGTTGTGTATTTTTTCTGATGCAGTTAGTATTTTTTTCCCCTTCACATGTTAAATGTGGAGGGTTTTTTTCTTCTCTCTGCTGCTAGTACTACTGGTGTTTTAAAATAGAGTTTATTGTGTATATTTAAGGTATGCAACATGAGCTTAAGGGAAACATACAGATAGTGAGAAGGTTGAGAACATTGACAAATCCAAAATCTCACATGGTTACCCATTTTTTTCTTTTTTTGGCAAAAGCAGTTAAAATCTCATTTAGTGTGAATTTTACATACAGTACAATGTTACTACCTGCAGTTTTCATGGTATGTGTTCAATCTCTAGACTTGGCCGTGGGATAGACCTGCTACTCTATAGCCTCTGACCTACAGCTTCCCATTTCCTCCTTACTTCCACCCATCCCCTCGCACCCACTGTTTTGGTCTCCATGTCTGTGTATTTCACACGTGAGATCATGCAGTATTTTTCCTTCTTTGTGTGCCTTATTGCATTTAACATGATGTTCTGCAGTCTTGTTCATGTTGTGAAGAGTAGCACAACCTTACTTGCAGCAGTGATGGATGATATTCCCTGATGGCTGCACCCATCTGCATGCCCACAGCCTGCATGCTCTCCCCTTTCTCTAATCTTACCTTCAATGTTTCCATTTCTACTAATTCTTTCCTTTAATTCATTCATTCTTCTTTATTTCTTTTTAACTTTTCTATCCTATGTTAAAAACTTCCATAACAGGCAATTCCCAGATGCTAATTTGTACTCAAGAGTGAGTTACTAAAAAGCTGCTTGAAAGTTTAGTGTGCCTAAGGGAAAGGGCTTTCAACTGATGGATTTGAGTGAAAGAGACCGAGTTGCCAATGTCTGTTTTTCTTTCAGAAGGACACCATCCTCAGAGAGGAAGGCTCCACTCTTCTGTGAAATAAATGCTCCTGCAGTTAAGTGATTAAAGAATATCAAGAGATTTTCTGTTTATTATGCACAATTTAATTAAATCTTCATTTTCAGTAAAGCAGTCTAACCCCTCAGACATCCATGATGTTTTTTAATTTGGCATTCCCTCCCACTTTCTACAGAAAATAACCTTTAATTCTTTCCCATTGGGGGTAAAGAGTAGTGTTGCCTAGCTATGTAAGGTAAAGGAGGGGCCTAAGGTTGAACAACTTCCTACATGTGCTTTTAACCAACTCTCCCGTTTTCCACCCCCTTCCACCTCTCATTTTCAGAGCTACTTGTTACTTCTCATTACAAACACTCCATGAGTTTGGAAGAAAAAGTAGAGAACAATGTCTACATTCAATTTTCCAGACATAAAGACTTAACCTTCACTATGGCTTCTCTTGAAAATATGGCAATTCCCTTGTTCTGGTTGTAAAGACAAATAGATAGTTGTGGGTATACACAACGTGCACATTGTATATATTTATGTTTACCGTGTATGTACACACAAACACCCACACACATCCCCTGGATAGAACTAGAGTCCATTATCCTAAATGAAGTATCTAAGAAAGGAAAAAAAAAATATGAACTTGCTATTAATAGTAACTGGGAGGTAAATAATGTGCACACCTGGGAACAAAGAGGTGTAAAGGACATTGGAAACCAAGAAGGGAGAGGGTGGGAGGTGTCTGGAGAGTAACTTACCTATTGGGTACAATGAACCCTATTCTGGTGAGAAGCAGACTGAAAGCGCTAACTCAAGCATTATAGAATGTTCTATAAGCATTATACGATAAAAATTGACCTATGAAAATAAAAACCAAAATTGTATATCAACAATCAAAAATAATTATTCCAATAACCACCTCTGCCTATTAGGAATAAAAATATATTAAGCAAACTTTTACTGATATATAAATTTATGGAAGCAATTTAATTAACAATCTTTTTCACTGTTTGAATATTTAAAATACAGGAGAATGTGGGACTGCCCGTATAGCCTATGGCTAGGAGGAATGTGAGTTTTAGGCAACACCTGATAGCTCTATAATGGAACACCTTGGTGAAAAGGTTGTGGGGAGGAATTTAGCTCTCTTAACAAGAACGAGATAGCTTGCAAGATGGAAGTATTAGTGAATCGACAGTCTCTACACCTGTGGTGTTAAGAGCCAAGGGATTGTGTCTTTAAGAGGCTTGGAGGAGAAGGCAGGCGGGAGTGTGCACCTTCTATCATGGACCTGCTTACTCTGACTCTGTCACTTCTGCCTGCCTGCAGAATGCCGGGAGGGTATCTCTCTCTGAGGATTACTAAGCTTTGCTAAAGGCTGCTAAGATCTATCCTTCTACTTACTGCTAAGTCTTATCTTTCTAAGAAGACTGCTTTACTCCATGAAAGACTATCTTTCCAACTCTCTCCCTTCTGCTAAAGTAGATAGCCCTCAGACACCTAAGAACAATTGTTCCTGAGCAAAATAGCATAGAGGTCTGAGTCCAGAACCTAGATAAGCCAGGGCCAGAGACCAACCAGTCCTGGGACCCGACCAGTGGCAATGACGAGAATGTCTAATAATATTTAAAAGAAATAATTTACTTCATTAAAGAAGTAACTCAAACCAATGGGAGATTTAGAGGGTATTGAATTTCTTCAATTACCCCTAAAAATAGAATGATTTCAATTGTGTTAGTCCTAATGGGCTGCTATAGCCAAATGTCATGAACTGGTTAGCTTATATATAATAAAAATTTATTTCACACAATTCTAGAGCCTAGAAGGCCAAGGTCAAAGTGCCAGTAGATTTTGTGTTGGGTGAAGGCCTGCCTCCTTGTTCATAGCTGGTGGCTTCTGCCTGTATACTCACATGGTGGGAGGCCTGAACCAGCTTCCTGGGGTCTCTTTTCTAAGGGCACTAATTCCATTTGCCCTCATGACCTAATCACCTCCCAAAGACCCTACCTCCCAATTCCATCACCTTGGGTGTTGGTCTTTCAATATTTGAATTTTGGGGACACACAAACATTCAGATCATAGAAGTGGCCAATGTGTTTTGAACTCATCAAATGTCATCAGATATGGAACACATCGACTCATATTTCAAATAAACACAGAAGGCTCTGCCTTTTCTCCATTTTGATTTGATTTTTTTTTCTTTTAACCTCATAAAAGCTTAAAATAGAAGGCTGTGGTTTTGATGTGTGCCTTATCTTTTCCTCTTTCATTCCACCAATGCCTATTTGTTGAACACCTATATTAAGAGACAAGCAACGTACTCAATTCTAATATGAAGGCAGTAGATGATACAGGTGGGAGTAGGGGAAGGAGGGAGCTGGTAGAGGGGGCTTGGGAGGGGGATGAGGGGTCATGGTGTATGGCTGACCTCTTGGAGTGGGTCACATATATAAAAGGGACTTTACCTAACAAAGGCAATTAGCGTAACCTAACTCTTCATACCCTCAATGAATCCAAAACAATAAAAAGGAAAAAGACAGATAAGCCCTTTGGGGAATGAAACTAGGAATTCTATCACTTAAGCTGACAATATGCTCCATAGGTGTGGTCCCACCATTAACCCTCCCTCTATCGAACCACCCCCCCATCCTGGACTACAGTTGTGATTCATCCCTCATATAAAGTGTGAGTGATTATAAATTGGTTTTGTAGTAGTACTAAGTACATTGGATATATATTTTTTCTGTTCCTGAGATACTTTACTAAGAAAAATATTTTCCAGTTCCATCCATGTAAACATGAAAGAGGTAAAGTCTCTATCTTTCTTCAAGGCTGCATAGTATTCCATGGTATACATATACCATAATTTATTAATCCATTGATGGGTCAAGGGGCACTTGGGCTTCTTCCATGACTTGGCAATTATGAATTGAGCTGCAATGAACAATCTGGTGCAAATATCTTTGTTGCCAATTGATTTTTGGTCTTTTGGATATACACCTGGTAGAGGAATTACAGGATCAAACAGCAGGTCTACATTTAGATCCCTGAGTATTCTCCGAATTCTTTCCAAAGGAACGTACTTGCTTGCATTCCTACCAGCAGTGCAGAAGTGTTCTTTTTTCTCCACATCCACACCAACATCTGTAGTTTTTGGATTTTGTGAAGTGGGCTACTCTTACTGGAGTTGGAAGATATCTCAAAGTGGTTTTGGTTTGCATTTCTCTGATGATCAAAGATGATGAGCATTTTCTCATGTGTCTGTAGACCATGTCCCTGTCTTCTTCAGAGAAGCTTCTATTCATGTCTCTTGCCCACAATGAAATGTGATCACTTGTTCTTTTCTTATTAATAAGTTTGAGTTCTCTGTGGATTCTGGTTATGACATATTTATATTGACCTGGGATTTTGCCAGAAAAAGAGAAGTATAGTTGCTCATTTGGCTTAAGTTGTGTGTTTCCAAAAAATCTCTTCATGTGAGAACATGGTTTCTAAGGAAAACTTTCTGAGGCTAAGAATAGAAAAGTAATAAATTGATGACCTTGAATGTAAAACGTAATATTTATCTTTATTGGAAATTAGTATCATTGCTAAACACATCTATATCTTAAAGGTTTTAGTAAAGTAGTTTTAAATTTGAAGCATCAAGAGTAATAATTCATATGATGACATGAAAGTGTAATTAGCATATTAATGAAAATGTAATAAGTTTACTTGTGGCCTCCATGAAAGGCAGTAAACAGGATCTTGGAAGAATTGTGCAGAACTATGGCCAATGGGCCAAAAAAAAAAAAAATCCCTTGGGTGTTCATGTCCTAAGGAGCACATCACCCAGAGACCATCACACCAAAGGGTGTAAGTAGCTTGAAGGAACACAAGGTACCCTGGGGCTGGTACTAAACTGTGAAGAAGGCATTTAGGCAGGTGCTAAGGCAAACTAACATCTACACTTTTAATTAATATCCTCCCCTCCATTCCCACCCACATCACAATCTTCTTTGAACCATTCTTTATCAAGTAGAAGATACGAAACTTATTTCAAAAGGAAATAAATGTCAGGTTGTAATTAAATCATCAACTTAATATAGTAAGATTTTCTAAAAACCTCACTACCAGGAATAGCTACTATTGATGAACTATTTAAGAAAAAGAGCTTTAAATACTTTATTCCACTCTACATAATTCAAAACTTTTTGGAAGAAATATCTATTATTTAAGGCACCTACTATTTTCCTGGATAAGTGATTACAGGTTTCAATCACTACCCAATTTTCTATTTATCAGATTTCTGTAAATGCAGAATAAGTGAAAATTCAGTCTTGAACACTTGTATTTGACCAGAAATCTTATCCATCTGTGACAGTTTGATTTTGAGTTTTCCCAGGCTGTTAATTTTCTTTAATGGTATATTCATATCAAATATCATTTTCTAGATTCTGTTTCCTGAGTTTTGTCAATATGAATACAGAATGCTTGAATCCCTATCACAAACAGACTTCTGAACTACACCTGCTTGTAACAATATTTGATAGCCTGTTTCAAAATCATATAACCATATCTGATATATTTATCATATTCTGAGTAATCTAAATCTCTTTTCTAAAATGTGTAATGTCAATAATAGTTACTGAGATACAAAAGTGACTTAAATGAATTTAGATTAACACTTAGGCTGTCAGTCTCAAAAATTAAATTATGATGACATGGCATCTCTAGGTATAAATGCATACAATATTCTTTTAGTCTTAGATAATACTGTTCGATGTTAGTAAACAAAATCTATGGTATTTCATCGGAAATTCCTGATTAGGTCACCAACCCCAGTGTCACACACACCTACTATGTTGCTCCCATAAGGTTGAAACTGTGCACCTGACTGTATGTATGATTTCTGATGAATAACCCATCCCTCCCTCCATCTCTACATCATACACCATTGAATTACTACATCCTAGCATAGGATGTACTACATGACATTTGCAGAATTAAAGATTACATTTATAATTGAAGAAAATATCTGGATAATCAATTTTTTTATTTTTAACACAAAACCAAACCATTTTTCTGCCCTCTGCATTTTTCTTCATCTTACCTTAAAAAATTTGATGATGAATTGCTGCCAGTTAGACTATGTCACACTGATATCAATGAAAATATTCCCTACATTAACACACTCCCTGATATCTCTAGTCATGTAGGAAAGAACGGAGGAAGTTTTTGTTTCCCTGTCAATATCCCTACACGCCTGCTTCTTTTCATAATACAGTATAACCTCTGTAAGTTGACCACACAAGAGACTGTAATTGGTCAATATATGGAGGTGATCAACTTAAGGAACTAGGCCTCAGGAACTGATGCACACATATGGTGCATGTCCAGTCTATGAAAATTAGGTCATCTTAAGGAGATGGTCAATAATGATGGAGGTTCTACTGTATTTATTTTCTACTAATACTGAATTTTCTCCCTATCTTACCTGCTACTCCCTTTTCACATAAAGTTTTTACTTTTTTACTTGGCCTTGAACTTTACCTGGGTAACCGCAATTCATCTTACACATCCTTTCTAGGGGTGTCAGACCATTTTTCTTTTTTGCTACACATTGGAAGAAGAGTTGTCTTGGGCTATACAGTAAGTACATAAACATTATTGGAAGGTGGTGAATAAAACAAAAGTCCATGTATACTTTTTGTAATATCTGCAAAACAGTCCTCAAATAATCTGCATGCAGCCCCTGGACCCCAAGGTTGGACACTCTGCAAGTCTGTAAGCATGAAGAACAGCAGCTTCATCTGTCAAATCTGGTAACATGCTACATATTTCTGTCTGGGTTTGTCGGGGTGTTTCTCCTGTGGCCATTACTACACGTCTCTGTCATCTGCAGTGCTTAATACCAATGCCAAACCCTTGGGAGAAGGCTGATAAATATTTGTTGTTTTAACAGAAATTATTGAATTATATAATGAATAAGCACATGAACTACTTAATTTGTTGTCTGGTTTGTTGTTTTTCACTTCACTTTGTTGCATTTTCCCTATGTGGACCGATTTCAATTGGCCCTTCCATGGGGATACGTCCTGTGCCTAAGCCCCTACAGGTAACACTATATTTCTGGGTGTCAAAAAAAAATCGTGTTAACAAAATGTTTATGTTTTAACTTGCATAAGCAAAATAAAGAGAATTACTTATATAATCACTAGTTAAATTTAACATTTTATCCATCTGGGCCTTTTATTTAATTCAGAAGTAGCATTTTCAGAGTGACTAAATACAGACATTCTGAAAATGAGAGAAAAAAGAATTACCATTGGTCCCTTAACTTTCTATCATATTGCATCCATTTAGGATTGGGAAGACATTAAACCATTTTAAGAGTACTTTAACATTATATAGAAAGATTTTAACCCTATAAAATATCACACATGATGTGTTTTATTAAGAAAACGCTAAGTTAGAGCCAGGAGTGCCCACTGTGGGTAATTCCTTACATCAGAAAGAAGATCAGTGACTGAGGAACCAGGATACATCTGCAGGCTCCTTCCATCTCAGACATTGAGTCTTTGTCAGTATCATCCTCAAACATTCACCTGAGGGTCTAATAGTGAGGGAATATATGCAAGATTTTAGGTGAATTAGGCAGGGAATAATATTCTACTCCCTGGGAAGACCTTACAGTCTAGTTTTGGAGACAGATAATTCACATTAAAAGATGCACTCCCCATTCAAACATTTATTGGAAACTTGTCACTAGAAACTGTAATAAGTGCACTTGCTAATACAGACAGTATCCTTACAGAGTTTACACTTAAGGTCAACAACCCATGGATATGGGAATATTCTTAAATTTTTTCTGGGATGCATGTACATTTAATAGAATTATGTGCAGTTTTACTAACATCTAAAAATCTAGATGGTCAGTCCAATACAGGATATGCTCAATGAAATTTGAATGGAAAGGAGAAAACATTTATTGAATGGCTACCATATGGAGTATACAATTTTTAGTACTTTACATATATAAGTGAATTAATCCTTTCAATAAGCTGTTAAACAGCCACCTTTTTGCAGATAACCAAACAGGTTCAGAACCTTATGTGACTGCTGGAAAGCCAGATAACAGCTGGAATAAATTATGCCCAGGTCTTTTGGATCCCAATGTGCTAAGACAATCCACGAGGGATGTACACATTCAGAGTAGTGTACAGAAAATGTAAAACTTGGCATACAATGTGAAAAAGGATTAGCATGTTCTAAGTGAATTTTTATTTTGAGATAATTACAGATTCACAGGCAGTTGTGAGGAAAGATAAATTGCACATGCCTTTCATCCTGTTTCTCCCAATGGTAACATCCTATAACTCAGGCACAGAACCACCGCTGGACATCAACAGTGATACAGTCGGAATGCAGAATGTTCCAGGAGTCAAAAGAGATACAGTCAGAATGCAGAATGTTCCAGGCGTCAACAAAGATACAGTCAGAATGCAGAATGTTCCAGGCATCAACAGTCAGAATGCAGAATGTTCCAGGTGTCAACAGTGATACAGTCAGAATACAGAATGTTCCAGGTGTCAACAGTGACACAGTCAGAATGCAGAATGTTCCAGGCATCAACAGTGACTCCTCAGTCAGAATGCAGAATGTTTCAGGCATCAACAG
The DNA here is from genome assembly GCA_963574355.1 of Loris lydekkerianus. NCBI lineage: Eukaryota > Metazoa > Chordata > Mammalia > Primates > Lorisidae > Loris > Loris lydekkerianus. The sequence goes on from CAUYPK010102580.1 coordinate 24,328, forward strand.
TGATTCGGTCAGAATGCAGAATGTTCCAGGCGTCAACAGTGATTCAGTCAGAATGCAGAATGTTCCTGTCACCACAGGAGGCTTCATGGTCACACTATTTACTCTCTTCCCTCCTGTGTCCCCAGTAACCTCTCATTTCTTCTCTGTTTACAAATGTCACTTCAAAAATGTTATATAAATAGAATTGTTGACTATGTAGTCCTTTGGTATACTTTTCACCCAACCTGCTTCTCTGGAGATTCATCCAGATGGCTGCATGTATCAAGAGTTCATTTTATTTTGTTTGTGAATAGTATTCCAAGGTCTGGTAATAGCTCGTTTAATTTTGAAAGTCATCAGTATTCCGAGTTTCCACATTTACAAATAAAAGTACTATAAAGATTCACCTGCAGTTTTTGTGTGAAAATGTTTCCATTTCTGTGAGATAAATGTTCCAAATTCAATTTTTTGATCATGGGGTAGTTTTTATTCTGAAAATTGCCTGGGTTTGTTGGTGTGTTTCCCCCGTGGCCATTTCCCAATGTGATTGTAAACTCCCTCCAGCAACAGGTGAGAGAGCCAGTGGTTCCCTGTCATCACCAGCATTTAACATTGTAGCTATTTTTATTTTAGGCATTCTGATAGGCATGTAGTTATACCTCACTGGGGTTTCAACTTGCACTTTTCTAATGGCTAACACATTGCACATCTTTTATATGCTTATTTTCCAGAAACAAATTCTCATGGTTTTTCTTCATATGTGAATTTCCTGTAGGACATTTTCACTAGATATAGGAATTTGGGTTAATAGTTCTTTTAGAATTTGAATAATTATATCCTACTTTCTTCTGGCCTCTACAGTTTCTGATGCAAAATACACTGTCATTTGGACCAATATTTTTCCCCTGTAGGTAAGGTGTAATTTTCTTCTGTCTGCTATCAACATTTTCCCCCAATTTCCCATAAGTTAGACTATGATGAGCCTCTATATGTATATTTTTGGGTTTATACTGTTTGAGATTCACTAAACTTCTTGACAGATGTGACCCTGTTCTTAAATTTAGGAAGCTTTTTTTTTTCTCTCTCTTTAGCATTATCAGGCACTATTCCTCCTCTTACACTGGCCTCCAATGACACGAACATACACCTTACCATACCATCCTATAGATCCCTGGGCTGTATATTTTTTGTCCAACCTATGTCCCTTCTGTCATTCAGATGGGATAACTTTTAAAATTTCAGTTGTGTTTTTTAATTCTAACTTTTAAATTTGTTTTTTCTTTGTATTTTTTAATTTATCTGCTGGGATCTTGTGTCTTTTTACCAAGACTTCCTGTTTTTTCTGCTTATTTCACACATGTCTGCCATTTCTTGTTGAAGCATTTTTATGATGGCCACTCTAAAATTCTTAATACACCTCCATCATTTTATGGCTAGCATCTGTTGTCTTTAATTCATTAAAGACCTCCATCATTTTAAATACACCTCCATCATTTTAAGGGCTAGCATCTGTTGTCTTTAATTCATTTTGATATATTCTAGTTTTTGATATGATGAGTCATGTCCAAAAGTATCGTGGGTACTTTGGTAATTAGGAGACTGGATCTTAGCAAACATTCTGTTTCCAATAGGTTCCCCTGGAAAATAAAAGGGCAGCATTGCCTTGTTCCTAGGTCTTTGCTAACAGTTGTGGAGGTGGAGGCCAAGTATTTTCTAGGACATTGGGCTGGATTTAAGCATTATTATACTAAAAGTTTTCTGTCTTGCTAGATTGAACCTTCCTTAGTACTTTGTCAAGAGCAAATTGACTTAGGTTGTGCTTTTAGCTTTATATTTGTTCATGTGTTTTTTTCCGTTGTCTTTTTCTTTGTTTAGGTGTTTGTCCGTGCCTGTTGGTGTTTCCAGTTTGCTGGATTCTTTAGCTCTGATTCTGGGAAATATGTGGCAAAAACTCACCACTGTACCATTTCTTGATTCCCAAGGTTTCTAGGTGGTCTGATTCTTCTCTCCAACTTTGAGACTATTTTATATGTGTGCTTTACATATAATATTTAGAGCTTTTAGTTGTGCATAGTGAGAATGTAAATTAATACAATTTTTCTAATGGACAACTTAGCAATGTGTATAAAAGGTTTAATAAATAAGCACTCTCTAGACCAATACTATTTTCTAGGAATTTATCCTCAGCCATTTTAAGTATCCAAAGATGTACGTGAATAAACAGACTTACCTCAGAGTGGATTATATATCTAATAATAAGCCACTTTTAAAAATAAGTTATATTTTAATTAAATTATAGTACAATGGCACAATGACTTTTATGTAACACACAAGAAGTGATATTTTAAGTAAATAAACAAGTGGAAAAATGCATATATGTATACAGTATTGGTCAAATTTACTTTGCTACACTTTCTAATTATATCTATAAATGAATATGCTTTAGATATGTAAATTTTATAAACCAATAAAATCAATAGAGACTATATATCACAAACATTTATAACTTGAAAAAGAGGCATTATCAAAGCAACTTTTTTGGACTAAAGTTGTTAACTTTTAAAATATGTTACAAATAGGAAAACAGTTTTCATTTATTTTCTTTTATACATAATTTTATAATCTGAGGTGTTTAAGAAAAATATATTCACAAAATTATATCTGCTAGAGAGCCTTCTAAACAAAATATACAAAGAGCACTTAAAATTCAATCATAAGAAAATGAATACACAGATTAAAAAATAGACAAATTATAGGAATACACAATTAATCAAAGATGATACTTTGTACACAGTTAAAAATAAGCACAAAAAAATGTGTTCAATATTATATGTGATTAAGGAATTTAAAATTAAAATCACGATAGTGTACTACTATAAAACTATTAGATAGCATATTACTATGAAACTAAGGCTAAAATCCGTAATACTGACCACACCAAATACTTGTGTAAGGAGGTGGGGACTATCTTTGCTGGTGACATCGCAAAGCAGTGCAGCCACTCTGGAAGATATTTTGACAGTTTCTTACAAAACCCAACATATAATTATCATATGATCCTGAAAATTCCTTAGTATTTGCCCAGAAGTGTTGAAAATTCATATCATGTAAAAACCTTCATGAGAATGTTTATAGGAATTTTATTTATATTTGACAAAATGTGGAAACAACAGAAATGCTTTCAATAGGTGAATGGATAAACCAACCCTGGTACCTTCCTGCGACAGAATATTACTTATAACACTAAAAAGAAATGTACTATCAAGCCACAAAAAGACACAGAGAATCCTCAAATGTACATAGTTAAAGAAGGCAACCTGAAAACATGATGTACCATATGATTCCATCTATGTGACTTTCTGGAAAAGGTAAAACTGGAGACAGCAGAAGGATTAGTGGTGACTGAGTTACCAGCACTTCGTGGGGGAAAGGTCAAACAGGTGGATCATAGGAGACTTTTCTGTATGATACTATAGTGGTGAACCTATGTTGTGCATTTGTCAAAACTCATAGAATAGACGATACAGGGTGACCCTTGACATAAACTACGGGTCTTGATTGATAATGATAATGGTGGTTTGCCATTTCAACACTCGGAAGAGGGATGTTGGCTGTGATGCTGTCGGCAGGACAGAGTGGGGACATGCAGAAACTAGTGCTTTCTGCTCACTTTTGCTGTGAACCTAGAACTGTACTTAAAAAAAAAGTGTATATATAATGCCCTGGCTTTTGAGGAGAGTTATAATCAATAGCCATATGTACCTTCCTCTGTTTTTATCTTGAGCTGTTAACTAAGTTTTTATGCAACATGTTGTGCAAAGCTTAATCAAAGACGCTTCTCAGAGCTGAGGGCCCAGGAAAAGTGGCGCCTACCCGGGTGGCTTGATTCCTCTTCGAAGACGAAAATACAAAAGCCATTATTTTTTTCTCTTTGGTGGAGGGAGGTTTGTTTGCAACAGATCAACCTTTCTCATCATGGATCTCTCGGTGTGAGCCCCCTTACCCCGGTACCCCTGTATATGACTTTTAGAAAACGTTTCAGAGGATGGCATCAGTGTAAGGAGGAGCCACACAGGGAAGGTATACTGCTCCTGCACAGCTCGGCTGCAATTCCAAAAACAGAGTACTCTGTTTGGGCAACTTATCCCTTGCAGTGTGTAATCTTTTAAAAAATCTTACATAATGACTACTATTATTATTATTTCAATTTACAAACTGAGACTTAGGGAGGATTTAAAAGTTGACTGAAATAAAGTAATCCGTAAATGATGGAGCCACTTCCAAAATCTATTTATACTTTAATGCGAGTTCAGCATTTGAAGAATTTTATATAAGGAAGAAAATACTTAATACAAATCACCATTCTCTCAGTTTATATTTTCACTGTTATTTTTCCATTTTCTAAATTGTTCTTACCATATGTATCAAAAACATTCAGAATTAACTTTACAAAATAAATAATTTGTGATCTTCCATTTTTTTTTTTGAGTCGGGATTTTTGGATGTTGTTCAGGATGGAGTGCAGGGGCAGTACCACAGCTCTCCACAACTTGGGCTCAATAGTCCTGCCTCAGCTTCCCGAGTAGCTGGGACTTGCAGGCATGTGCCACCACACTCAGCTAATTTTATTATTATTATTTATAGACCCAGGGTCTCACTATGTTGCTTGGGCTGGTGTCAAACTCCTGGCATCATTATTTGTAGATCCAGGGTCTCCGTCTGTTGCTTGAGTTGAGGCTGATCTCAAACTCCTGGCCTCAAGGGATCCCCCATCTCAACCTTCCAAATGATTGGAGCTACAGTCAGGCCACACACTCAGGTGATTTTCCCTTTTTTTTTAATGCAATAACACAATTTTCTAGGAAGTACAAATAATTCAATCCTTCCTTCTGTCTCTAAGGACAATAATTCCTTCTTTATCGACAGGACAATAAAAACATTCAGATTTTAATGTAATGTAAATTTGTAAAAATTCATTTGGTGGTGGGCATAGGAGTGGAAGACAGATATTTCTACCATTGTACTTGGTATACCTAAGAAATGAAATAACTGTAACAAAAGTAAAGGTATTCTGTCTCTCACTGCTGCTAGCTGACAATGGCAGTGTTCATTCCCCTGGAATCGGCCGACCATTATCTTGGATATCATTGTTCCTGAAAATAAATTAGCATATACCATCCAGAAGCTGGCTGAACTTTTTATAAATATTTTCTCAGAGTAAGACTAGCACATGCTATTTACTAGTAGTAAATAGTTAAATATTGTACCATTTTAATATTCAAATGAATTTAGATCTAGTTGTGAACCAGTATCATTTCTCGGCATTTGAAATCATACATAAGTTGACTACATTAGCAGCAGCATCTACCTTTGTGCTTCAAAAACACGTCAGGTCTACACCTTAACATAGTGTCATTTGATAACAACAGGTGCATTCTAGTAGGTATGACCCTCTATCCAATATCTTACCTCTGTTCTTAATTCATAGATCACTCTCTCCTTGCTATTTTGAGATTTGGACTCCTCCTTTGTATCTCCTGATATATCTTCCATTTCATTTTCCTGTTGACTGTGAAGGATGTCAACCTGAATAAAGAAAGTTATATCTGTCATCACGTAATATTACAGAGGCTCGCTTCAGGACAAATTACATTAATCTTCCGCTTTGCTGCAGGTTTTATTTTATTTTTTTGTTGTTCTTCTATGTGGATTTTGGCAGATTTTGCTGTTCAAATAGTAGTTATTCTGGTTGAACCATTTATTCTTTTTTTTGAACCATTTATTTTTATATTTATAGTTGAAAACATACTAACCTGCAAGAAAAGAAAATTTAAAAATCTCTATAAATTCCAAATCAGTAATAGAAAAATGAGCAACTCCACAGACTCCTGAACAAGTAACCAGCTGGTCTCTGAACTATTCCAATTAACCTTGATCTTTTAGTCTTGAATATTAGTACCTCAGTACTCTTTGTAATCCTGCTTATGTCTATTTTCTGTGAAGTATACTGTATTGATTATAATGAAGCCAAACTTCAATAATAGAAAAAAGTCCATATGTAATACTTGGACTGGTGAAATATATGTAGAATATCTATAAATTTGCCAATTAACTGCTACAGAAAAACAGTGAACAAAAATGTGGGAAGGTCAGAAAAATTCCATAAATTTAAAGAATGATTATTTCCCTATAGCTGTGCTTACAATTAGAAATTTTCATCAGAACCATGAAATTTGATACATACATAAAATATATAGTGCAAATATGTATCGTTTTCATATCTTATATTTTTTCTAAACTAGGTAAGTAAATGATGCATTCGTTCATATGATATATTCTATATATAATCCTGTTATAAATTAGAACATAACTTACTTTTTATTATGCCACCTATTTAAATATAAAAATAATATACTCAAAACATTGTTATTATGTATGTTAATATTAAGCAGGTACCAGTCTTCAGGAACTGAACTAGATATACATTGCCTTAGTTAATGCTAGCAGTAATTCTGTGTGTTAGGTATAATCAGTATTACCCTTACCATATAGAGAAATAGGATCATATTTGTAAAGCTAATTTTAAGAACGTTCTTACCAAATAAAGACCTGAGTGGTAAACCAATATTGCATCTAACATTATAAAGCTAAAGGCCATTGAAATAACTTTCTGAAAAGCAATAAGCTGAAGGGTGATAGAGGAAACATACAGAAAATGTCACACCCACCCACACCATTAGAAATGGAGCAGAGCAGGAGTAGCTTATTTCTCAACTAATTAGAGGGACCCCGTGCTCAGTGATAGCAACACCAAAGATAAAAATCAAATTCAAGGTCGTTCAATTTCAAAATTTTAAAGAATATTAAAGGCTGATATTTTAGAAAATTAAAAAAATTTACTTCACAAAAATTAACTGGAAAAGTTGGGATAAATCACTGCATAAACTCTCTCACTGTCAACAGAACTTTCAATGAGCCATACTACCTGAAAGCAGGCAATAAAACAAACAAAAAAATACACCACACTCACCTAAAATTATATTGTTTTCATTCATAACTGTGAGTGAAAAAATCAGGGATCTCTGGATATAGGAGCAATACAAGAGCCTGAAAAGAATAAAAAAAAACAAAAAAAAAAAAAAAAAAAAAAAAGAGGGCTGGTGCAGGTCGAGGGTAACACACAGAATGTCTGGTAGAGGAAAGAGGAAAATGCGGGTAAAAAGGGCGTCATGTGAGTTATGGAAGAAAACAGTAAGGAAAAACCTACCATCCTTACTATCTTCAGGGGGAAAAATGTAAACGTATTGCACTCATACATTAAGGACAGAGCAATTTCAAAACTTTTAAGAATATTAAAGGATGGTCTTCTACAACATTTTAAAAAATTGGTTTTAGAAAACTTAGCTAGAAAGTTGGAAGACGTGGCCGTCGGCTGCTCTGACGCTCCCTCTGGGCCTGCGCTCTCTGTGCGTCCCCGCCCTCCCAACGCAGCTCACACGCGCTCCCCGCACGGTGCACCAATCAAAACGCTGACACGGTCTAAGCCCCGCCTCCAGCTCATGCGTCTCTCCTGAACGTCACATGCGCATGCCCAGTTGCTTACCACTTTGCCCGCATCCCAAATGCAACACACCTGAAAGCCAAATTCAGACCTTCTCCCACAAACCCATTTCTTCACGAATCTCTGTCATCTAAGCCACTGTGAACTGCATCCTTCCACCCAAGATGAGGTATGTTAACTTCTTTGTTTCTCTCACAGCACACATATAAACTGAAAGCAATGAATGGAGCCCGCCCTCTACAATACGTAGTAAATCCAGCTGCTACGCTACCCTTGTACTAGTATCCTAATCGAAACTCGCCATGATTTCTCACCTCGGTTATCTTGATAGCCTCCATCATCTTCAGGTCTACCTGTGGCCCCACCTGCTCATCTCAAAACAGCATCCAGGAAAGCGTCTTACAAAGCAGTTCCGACCATGTAACCCCTCACCTCAAATCCCTTCAGTAGCATCCCTGGGCATTTGGTTTGTAAGTCAAAACCTTTATTATTCACTTGTTAATGGCCCTGATTCTACTCCTGCCCCTCTGATCTTTCACTGTTTATGGTAAACTCTATGTGTAAAATTAATTAATTAATCATCTTTAGCATCTGTAAAGCCACGCACTGCTTTCAACTTTTCAAACACTAAATAGATTTTAGTTACAACTGCATTAATCTAAACTGAACGTTTAAAATGCAAGTGGCAAAATTAAGGTTATTCAGATTTTGAATATAAAAGTCCACAGCATACTTTAAAAAGGGTCAAAGTAACTGAATTTGTAAAAGAGTAAAAAAAAAAAATTATTATTATTATACATAATAAATGAAATATTGTATAGCTAAAACAATTGAAATAATATAGCTGGGAAAATAAATTAGCAGATAAAGGAAACAACTGTGCTTTGTTCCTAAAAAAAAAAAAAAAAAAAAAAAAAAAAAAAACACAGTTTTTTCAATAACTGGTGTTGGGTAAAGTGAAAAATCCACATGCAGAAAAATGGAATTAGACCATTTTCTCATACCTATACAAAAATCAACTCAACATGGCTGAATGTCTTAAACAAAAGACAGTAATTAAACTGTAAAACTACTAGAACAAAAAATAGAAGGAAAAGATTCCTCATATTGGTCCAGACAATTACTTTCTTAAAAATAACCTTCAAAGCACAGGCAACAGAAGCAGAAATAGCCAAATAGAATTGCATCAAACAAAAAATGTTCTACACAGTAAAAAAAATAACCATCAGAAGGGATAGGCAACCTACAGAATGGGAGAAAATATTGCAGATGTTCCAATAAGGGGTTGATACACAAAATATGTAAAGAACTTAAAACCTTCAGTTGAAAAAAAAAAAAAATGCAAATAGCCCATTGAATTGGCCTTTCTCCAAAGAAGACATGTCCAACAGGTCCATGAAAAAAGTCCTCAATATTACAAATCAGAGAAAAAAAAAAATTAAAATGATGATGAGATATCACCTCATACCCTGTTATAATGGTTATGACCAGAAGAATGAAAGGTCAGTATCAATGAGGATGTGGAGAAAATGAAACATTTCCTATTATTGGTGGGAATGTAAAGTAGAATAGCCACTGATAAAAATGACGGGGGGTTCCTAGAAAAAATCGAAAATGAAACTACCATATAATTCAGCAATCCCACCACTGGGTATATACCCAAAGGAAAGGAAATCAGTATGTCTAAGAGGTATCTTTATTCCCATTTTTTTGCAGTAGTATTCACAGTATCCAAGATATAGAATCAACATACTCATCAACAGATGAATAAAGATATTATAAATACACACACATATACACACACACACACGCACACATATATAGGGGAATATTATTCAGCCTTAAAATTAAAAAGAAGGAAATCCTTGCATTTGTGGTCTTGCAAATTATGGACTTGATGTAGGAGAGTACCGTTACATGATTTTCTTTTATTTTACTTGTCAAAATATTAAAATGGTACAAACAGTTTTAGATGCATGCATCACTTTTGTAATCCTGTAGTCAAGGCTAAAGGTGTGCCACCACCCAAATGGTGCTCACTGTACCCATTAGGTAGGTTTTGCCCCCCCCCCCGCTTGATTTCCACTGAGTTTTACTTCCCTCTGTGCACATGTGTGCTAATCAGTTAGTTCTAATTTAATAGTAAATGTGGTGTTTGTTTATCCATTACCGAGATACTTAAACAAGGACAATGGTCTTAAGTTCCACCCAAATTGTTTTAAAAGGTGTTAATTCATCCTTTTAATAGCTGAGTAGTACTTGATGGTATACCTATAACACATTTTATTAATACACTCATGAATCTATGAGCACTTGGGTTGATTTCACATCTTAGCAATTATGAATTTTTCTCCAATAAATATTTGAGTGCAGATGTCTTTTTGATAGAAATATTTCTTTGCCTTTGGGTATACACTTAGAATAGAGTTTTCACTATGTTGAAGAAATAATAGAAGTGAGCATTTTTTTAACTGTATAAATACATAAGCAGACACATTAATGACATGATTGTTCATTTGACAAGTTGTATGTTTGTTATGTAATCTATCGTAACATTCAGGTATAAGGCACATGTTTAATGCCTGATTCAGTTAGCATGTATCTATGTGGTTTAACAGGAATTCATAACCTTCCTCATTTTAAAATAAATTGATTTCTTGAAAATAAACCTATAAATAATCAATTTAGTTGATCTTGGAGAACTTGCCTAACATTGTCTACATGTAGAGTATACTTCCTGTGTACTTATACATTTATTCATTTTACTAACAATTATTCAGTATTCATGTTTTCCTAAGAAAATGTGAGGCAAAGTTCAATTCTGTGGTATTTTGGTAATAAAATACATTTCAAGGTTATTATTTGAAATGTTTCCTTTCATTACTTTAAAAATAATAATAGCAATAATAAGCTTCAAATATTGTGCTAGATTCAAGACATTTTTAAATACAAAGATGCAGTCCTGCTCACTTAAACTGATATAAGTTTATCATTATTTTTCTTTAAATATAATTTATTTGTACCTACCACTTGTTTTTCATTTCTCTTCAAATCTGGCTCACTATGTTAAAGTGAAATGTCATTAATATGAATGAAAACCCTAAGAGTTATACACACATGAACCCATTTTATCTTCACTAATTTCCTACCCATTAATTTAAACTGTAAAACTAACTCTAGGGTTGGGCTATTTGATAAAGTATTCTTTGTAATATTTGAGTGTAATTTTAAACAACTAGATTAAATTATCTCTATTCATCACTCCGTTATTCTATGCATAGTGTTTTAATTTTTTCCCTTCTTGTGTCACTATCCCAATTCTTCATAAGGTGAATCGTGTCTCTTCTTTCTGAAAATCCCTACCTTGGAAAGACAAGAGATGGAATTTGAGGAATGCTAGTTTTCTTGTAATTATTTTTATTTATTTGGGGGCTTGAATTGGTCTTAAAATTAGAGTACATGACACTCTAGAGTATGTGACAGCTCTTTCTGTTCTCCATTGGGTTTCTAAGCTTCTCCATAGAATGATTATTGAAAGCTAGCAATTGAAACTAGAATGTGATGTGTTCCTAACTTAATTTACTGAACAGGGTGTATTTCCCTGGATTGACATAGAATTGATACTTCTGAGTATGATTTTACCACTGAAAGTAGCTCAGGATGAGAAACGAATTCCCATTTGGTTCCTAGCATTTCTTTATAGATTCCCTTGGTTCTTATACTTCTGAGTGGACACACATGTTTAGAAATTTCTAAAATTCTCAAAAGATAGAAGAGAAATACAAAACGATTCTTTTAAAAAATGTCTTTTCTTTCTTTCTTTTTTTTGCAGTTTTTGGCCCAGGGCGGGTTTGAACCTACCACCCCCAGTATATGGGGCTGGCGCCCAATTCCTTGAGCCACAGGTGCTGCCCACAAAATGATTCTTAAAACTATTCACATGCAGTGCCTATATAAGCTGGTGTTTAGGAATTTTGGAAACAAAGAGAGAAATGCAGTCACATAATAAAAGCTCTCATAATTTACAGTCTACTAATAAGAATGTTTCTACAATTTTTCCTTAGCATCTACTATAATTTCTTATACACCACCAATAATGAGAGTGTAAAATATCAGTTTAGTCTCCAGCATCCGACTAAAATATAAACATATTAGCAACTCAAAAAGCTCTCACAAACATCCCTGGTCAAAGAGATACACATTATGAATAAATTGTCATTAAAGAAAGTTACTACACTCATATAGCTTGAATAATTTTACTTTTCAGTTTCGCTTATTACTAGTCTTAATGGGACTTTGTATAATCAAAATAATGGCAAGGTATCGACTGAATATATTTCTGTAATGAAAATCAAGTTTAATGATTATGGCTTCTGATGCATATAATGTGATAAAGGCAATAATGAGTAACTTTGGAGGCAATTAATTTACATAATATTTTTTATTATGCATTATTATCATATAAACGATTTTTTTGAAAAAACAGTATCTTTTGTAAATAATTATAGCATAATATGGTACAAAATTTTAAAACATTACAATAAGAATACTGTTAATTTGTTTTAATGTTTTTATATGGTTTAGAAATCTAAAAACATAGCTGCATATACCATAGTCAATATGATAACTGGATCATTTTTGAATTTTTATGTAGTGGTTACTTATTTATAGAAAGATAAAAATCATCGTAACTCTTAGTCCTTTTGATCAAATTATAAATAATCAAAGGCCAGGATAGACTAATAATCAAATGTGGGGTATTATAATGATGTACTAAGAAAGGAAAAGCCTTCCAAAAATAACATACTAGCTCTAAAACCAGAGTGTCCCTCAGAATTACATAGAAATCTTATTAAATATTAATTCCTACATCACCAATCCAGAGATTCATATATATGCAGCCTCAGAATAAGTGTCTAATTTGCATTTTTAATAGGTAACCTAGGTGACCCACTATCCTATTTATGAAAATCTATCTTTCAGCAGAGCAAGACTAAGTTGTAAAATTAAAACGATTTATAAATATTTTACCTAATAAGCAGGATAGCAAAGTATATTCATAGGAACAGAAGCATCTTATAAAAACAAAGACAAAAGACTTTCCCCATCTATATATAATTTGACACTTTAGTACTTCATTTGGTAAAAGTAATCCAAACTCATATATTCATGTACAAAAATATATCTAGACACATTTCTTGGCTAGACTAACTACCTCTGATATTTGCATACATATTTCATTACAAAAAATATATGCAAAAGTTTATATGTAATGTGTATGTGTATATATATATATATACACACACACATATATATATATGCACAATTTAAGGTGTACAAATACAGTAAATTTTCAAGCACCAAAAATTTTTTAGACATATAGAATATTACCTGAACCTTTGAAGGTTTCTACATGTCCTCTCTGCATTCCATTCACCTACCTTTTTCCTCTGAGTTAATTTTTCCCTCAATACGGCTCGTCTTTCACATATATCCTTTGGGTAACACATATACGGTGGCTGAAATGTTCCAAATCAAGAACTGAATGAACTAGAATGAATATTATGGGGAAAACAGGAGTAGGATCCTGGAGGCCTTATGTGCACCAGGCCTGGGTGCAACCAGATTTTAAGGGGACTGAAACTAGTACAATTTGGTGGGATGAAATCTCTTTTACTGTTAACACAAAACTAGGGCATAAGAAGGGGTCCCATGAAGCATATGCTTCCTTTGCTACTTTGTAGGTCTTCTTCTGATGGAAGTGTTGAATATACAGTGAATATATTGAGAGGGTTGTTCAATAAGGAAAAGAGCGTTTTGAATAGTTGGCATGTATTAAGAGAAAGCACTCGGGGTGTGCAGGACAATGACTGTTTAGCAAACAGTGCAGACGTACTTCGATGTTTTGATAACTGATATTGGCACAGTGAGACAGATGACTATGATCACATTTCACCATATATACTACATATATGTGTGTATGTATAGTCTCATATGATATATCATGATACACACACATGTGCATACAGTGTATGGTCTTCTCTATCTTAAATGCTACGTAAGTGAATTTATGCATAGTCTTCTGAAATTTGTACTTTATTTTGAGAAACATCATATTTATTCACTTTCATCAACATACATATCATTTATCTATTTGCACACAGTACAATTATTTAGTCACTGTCTTTTAAGGAACACTCACGTTTTATTTTATTGCATATTGCTAACAAGGATGATTTTTTCATGTCTTCAGGTGGATATATGTAGAGTATTTGTTTAGGAAATTCATATTTCTATGAAGAACATTCTTAAAGTGGAATTTCTCCTTCATGATTTACAGGTATTCAATTTTCCAAATTGTTTTCCAAAGGTTTTATACCAAATTATGTGCCTACTAGAAGTGGATGAGGGCTTTAATTATTCTGTTCTATTCTATTCTATTCTATTCTATTAATTTCATTTCATTTTATTTTTTGAAAGTTTCCTCCCTTTGTTGCCCTTGGTAGAGTTGTATGGTGTCATAACTCAACAGCAACCTCAAACTCTTGGGCTCAAGCAATCCACATACCTCAACTTCCCAAGTAGCTTGGACTATAGGCACCTGCCACAATGCCCAGCTAGTTTTCTATTTTTAGTAAAGATGGGGTCTTGCTCTTGCTCAGGCTGGTCTTGAACTCCTGAGTGCAAGTGATGCACCCTTCTTGGCCTCCCAGAGTGCCAGGATAACAGGTGAGAGTCATCGCTCCCAACCCATAGGTGAGGAGGGTTTTTGCTCTAGAACTTTGATAATACTTATTTCCATGTGGAAAACAAAACCATTACAATTATTGTTTAACTATTTTGCATTTCCCTGAATACTAATAAGGGAAAGCATCTTAGCTATGTTTATGGACCATCCTTGTTTCCTCTTCTGGGAAATCATGTTTTTTAGCCTATGAGTATGTCAATTACTCAATGGTTTACAGAAAGTACCTTGAGATAATTAAGACCATATACACATATGACAAAGCCACAACTAACATCATGCTGAATGGAGAAAAGGGGAAAACTTTATTCTGTGATCTAGAACAAGACGAGGATGCCCACTCTCATCACTCTTATACACAAGAGTGCCAGAAATTCTCATTAGAGCAGTCAGGCAAGAGGGCATCCAAATTGGAAAGAAGAAAGTCACATTGTCCCTGATTGCAGTTGGTATGTTTTTAAGCATAGAATAATTTAAACACTCCTCAGGAAAACTCTTAGAACTGATAAAAGTCTGCAAAGTTGACAAACACAAAATCAACAAAAGTAGCATTTCTATACATGAACAAATAACTACCTGAAGAGAAAGAAAAAAGGCAGTCTCATTTACAACAGCTATGGAGAAAGATACATAGGAATAAATTTAACCAAGGAGATGAAAGATGTCTACAAGGAAAGTTATAAAACACTGAAAGTGAAGCAGATCCGAGGAAATGGAAAGACAGTTCAGGTTCATAGATCAATAATAATAATAACAATACTGTGAAAATGTCCATACCATGCAAAGTGCCTTATAAATTCAATGTGATTACTACCAAAATGCCAATGATATTCTTCACAGAAATATAAAGAATCACAAAAGACTCCCACATAGTCAAAACAATCCTAACAAAAACAAGCCAAGCTGAAGGCATCACTGTATCAGACTTCAAAATATACTACAGCTCTGTAGTAACCACAATAGAATGTTACTGGTGCAAAAAAAAAAAAAAAAAAAAAAAACAAAAAAAAAACAACCCAAAAAAACAGACACATGCACCAGAGGAACAGAATAAAGAAACTGGAAATTAATCGACATGTTTACAGCCAACTTATTTTTGACAAAGGTGCCAAGAACATTAATTGGAAATGGACAATCTCTTCAATAAGTGGTAATGGGAAAACTGGATATCCAAATGCAGAAGAATGAGATTAGCCTTCTGCCCATCACCATATACAAAAATAAGCTTAAAGTGGATTGAAAACCTAAATGTAACTCTTGAAACTGTAAAACCAGTAGAAGAAGATACAGGGAAATCTCTACAGGACACTGGTGTGGGGAAAGATGTTATGATTAATATCCCAAAAACACAGGCAATGAAATAAAACATAAACAAATGTCATCATATACAAATAAAAGCCTCCCTCAGAGCAAACTAATAATAGTAATAATAACAAAAATAACAAAAACAATAACAATCAACAGAATGAAAGGACAACCTACAGATGGGGAGGAAATATTTGCAAACTATTTGTACAACAGGGAATTAATATCCAGAATATACAAAGAATTGAGATATGTCAATAGCAAACAATTCAATTAAAAATTGACAACTGACCTAAACATTTATCAGGAGAAGACACACAAACGGCCAACAAATAAATATATGAAAACTGCCCAACATTGCTATTCATCTGGAGAACACAAACCAAAACCACAATGAGGTATTATCTCACTCCAGTGAGGAAGGCTATTATCAAAAAGACAGCAAACAATCTAAATACTGGTAAGAATATGTATAAAAGATAATTTTTGCATGTCATTGATGGGACTATACTAGTGCGACCACTGTGATGAAAACCATGGAAATTCATCAGACATCTACACATAGAATTACTAATCTCTCCCACCTTTTCTCTTTCATGAGAGAGACCCAACTCTCTTCCAAAGAGAGTTGGAAGTGCTCTAAACTTTCTTTGTTTGTTCCTAAATACAATCTCTCTGTGACCCTGAAAAGATATAGAATTACTATATGATTCAGCAAGCCCTACTGGGCATTTATCTTAAAGAAATGAAATCAGTATATCTAAGAGACATCTTCATCCCTTTGTTTATTGCAACATGTTCACAATAGCCAAGATACAGAATGAACCTAGGTCCCCAGCAACAGATGAGCAGATGGAGGGAACTGAAAGGCATAATGTCAAGTGAAAAAGCCAGGAAGGAAAAGTTAAGCACTGCATGTTCCCACTCATTTGTGGAAACTAAACGTGTCGACCTTACAGATATAAAAACTGAAACAAAGGATACTAGAAGGTGAAAAAATAAGGGGGAAGGTGAAAACAAGAGAGATTTGTTAAAGGATTATAAAGTTACAATTAAGGGAATAAGTTATAGTGTTATATATCACTGTAGGATGACTAGAGATAATGTATTTATGTACTAATATTGAATGTTCCCAACTCAAATTAATGATAAATAGTTGAGATGATAGAATTGCTAATTATACTAATTTGGTGACTGTACATGATGTCTATGGAAATTTCAGTATGTACCCCATAAATATGTAGACTTATTAGGTGTCAATTAAAAATAAAAAAAAATTAAGCCCTTTTACTGATTTTTGGTAATTTATCTCATTTTTTTGCTATTCAATATTTCTTTTCAGTTTTTTGTCTTTTAACAATTTGAAAGCCTCATTATTAATGTAGTCATACTCATCAACATCTTCATTTGTAATTTATAATTTTTATATCTTGTTTAATACGTTTTTTCTATCAGGAGTCTGTAAAATATTTCTTAAAACTTCATTTTATTTACAAAATATATAACTCTTTATTTTCATTTCATTCCTTAGGCCTCTAAAAACTGACATTTTGTTGTAAATTTTCTTCATGAAAACCATTCAATTTCTCTCCCTTTTTGTTCCTTATGATTAATAGGTTCCAACCACATTTATTGTAAAATCAATACTCGCCATCACTGAGGTGTATTGCCCCATGTGTTAAATATCAGACTTCAGGTATTTTTCATAGTTTAAGTTTCAGGTCTCTTTTAAAAATTCCATTGGTTCCTTGTGTGTGTGTAGCAACCTATGTGGCAGAAGATGTAGCAACCTATGTGACAGGATGAGTAGCAACCTTTGTAATAAGATACATAGCAACCTATGTAATAGGATATGTAGCAGCTTATGTAACAACATATGTAATGATCTATGTAACAACCTATGTAGCAACCTAAGCAGTGAAATGTGTAGGAACTGGGACAGCAGGCTTGCAGAGACAAAGTGGCAGTTACTGGACATTAAGGAACAGACTTTGGCAGTTGGAAGTTGATCAGCTGTGGAACTCTAGTGAAGGCGGTGGTGCTCCGGCGAGGGACATATATTCTCAATAGACAGCAGCTGCGGAGGTTGTTTGGGGCCTTTTCCCTGACATGTATAGGGAGGCCCACCTCCTGCAAGCTTTGAGCTTACAATCCATTGTCCAGCCTGCTTCCTTGGTGACAGCAGCAACATGTAGACATGTGTGCCCTTTCAGTAGCATACTGTCTTAATTGGCTCATGCCTATAATTCTAGCACTCATGCAGGCTGAGGCAGGAGGACCACTTGAGCTCAGAAGTTGGCTATGAGCTGGAGCAAAAATGAGACACTGTATCTACTAAAAATAGAAAAAAAATTATCTGGGCATTGTGACAGGTTCTTGCCATGCCAGCTACTCAGAAGACTGAGACAGGAGGATCATTTGAGCCAAGGAGTTGAGTTGCTGTGAGCTAGGCTATGGCCAGGGCACTCTAGCAACTGAATGAGACACTATCAAAAAAAAAAAAAAAAATATATATATATATATATATATATATGCATACATATATATGCATACATATATGTATATGCATATATATGAAATATAATGTATATTATATTTAATAGATACTAAATCAAAGTATGGTCCAATATATTTTATATTTCATATTGAGTTTTATTTTTTCTGTGAAGATGTAATTTACTAAAAATATGGTAAGATATATTGTACTAAAATACCTGCTGTGGCATTACTAGTTCATTCCCCTTTTCTTTCCCCTTTTTCTCTTTTTAAACTTCCTTTTCTATTTAAAGAAGATAAATGTTACTTACAATTTGAGAATTGATAGAATAGTCAATTCTGAAGTTAACTTACTTTCGAAAAGGCATGTCTCTCTAATGCTCTCAAAATTGAGACACTTGACTTCAGTTTGGAGGATATTCCCTTAATCTCACTCTCCATTAAAGTTCTTAAAATCATAAGAAACATTCTTCTGCTTGACCTTCTTTAGCACATCTTTATCGTAATTCATCTGACCACTCTACCTGGGAAAACTGGTATTTTGTTGCATTGATTCTTTATAAGAACTGTCTTGAGCACATAAAAACTGACACCTGATGTCACTTTGAAGTTAAGTCTAATGCATGTGGATGTGCACTCAGTTCTGATTATCAGTCAATACGAGTGACAGAGATAAATATTCTGGAAACTGTGACTGATCTGAAGACATTGGCTGGCCAGACTCTACAGGAGGTACTGCTTACAAAAAGCATTCTTACCTAATTGAACTGTGAAGGTGATGATATATCTACATTTGTGTACAAACTTTATCTCTCCATCAGTAAATACTGATCAGTTTATAACAGTTCAGTTATTGTTGCTGCTCTATAAAATTCTCTTTTTAATTTTTTTTTCCAACTTTAAGTTATTTTTGAAAAGAGCAGCTCTTGCCTAGTCAGTTCAAGTACATTGGATGCTATCGACAGATTGCAGGAAAAACGTCCCTAAAAACTGAGAAAGGACTGTGGTCCACCACTAAACACCTTTATTTTATTTTCAAATTGATTTTGTAGATTTGTTCAAGTCTCTGTGCAAATAATTCATTAAATGAGACCCAGAAAAGCAATAAACAATACACTAGTGAAATAAACTAGTCAATTTGATATATAGCACTTGAGATCATGGGATTAATTTAACAATTTTCACCTTGAAAATGAAAATCTTGCCAAGTAATCATTAAACCATTTCCCAAACCATATTTTCCCACTATGACAGTAAACTCAACAGGTGTGTGTACTTGTTGAAGGAATTTAGAACGTTGTATGCACTCATATAAGAAATTAAAAGTACTAGAATATCCATTGATTATGAGCTAAAGATTTCATAAAATTGACTGAGACTTGGATTCTATAATTTTTCTACAAAAAATATTTTTGAAATTTTATTAGCTACCTATATGGAAAAAGTTAATTAGGCTTTTTCACAGAAAATTATTTCTATGAATTGTGAGGGGATCTAGAAAGCAAAACTGCTCCTCAGGTTGGTGCGATCATATTCAGTTAAAGATATTCTATCTTTTTAGTATGATTATATTTTAAGATCCTTTCCCCCATTTGTTTATAGTTTATCAATAGAGTTGAGAAAGGCCTTACAGTATAAAATAAATGTATCAGGCCAAGATTTTCTTGCATAATTATTTGAAAAATGCTTTTAAATATAAATAATATTTGAAAACTCTTAAAAGAGATTACCTTCAAGTCAACTAATGGATGTGTACCTTTCATGACTATTTTCTTGGGTTTCTAATATGTTTTGTTTTGGTCATAGATTTAAATTTAAGTAGCAAGGTGTTTACTTATTTGGAAAGCCTGAAATTCTTAATTCACTTTTGGCTCATCTACAAATGTACAGGCACCATTGGGTATAAAGGGAGCTATTGTTTTGATGTGATAATGCAACCCTTTGAAGTAAGGTAATGGTGAATGACACGGCTAAATTATGTTAATGTCTACATTCTCCTTGAAAATGATTAAACATCACAACTTTTCATAAGCAGTATATAAAGTAAGTAGTATAATATTCATGTTCTTAAGTCGTAACTTAGTTTTATTTCAAAGGACATCCATTAAAACCATCTCTACCATTGCTATTTGTACTACTGTTCGTTAACAATGGAGACATAATTCATTTCCTGTGCTAATTAGTCAATACATAGATTCATTCACGCAAAACATTGACTGAGTTCATACACCAAGCTTAAACTAAGCTGAATTTGACAAAGCACCACTCACTGATATGGAGCTTAATATGAACTTTTATGTATCCAATTAAAACACTAGGGAAAACACCACAAGTGCATTCAAGCTTTTTCTAGTCAGTCAATCTGTCATCATAGAGAGCATGGCTGTCTGTTCTGCAATTTTCCAGTGCCAGTGTGATATTCACACACCATCTGCCGACTTCCACTTATTTCTATTCAAGCTTCATTGCTGGTATTCATTTCTCATTTTGGTCATCATAAGTCAGCATGTTTGTGAAAATCCTGTACCGCTCGTCGAACTAATACATGTACAACTGCTGTTGAATTTAGGCTTTGGGACTTATATTGCTGCTCTGATAATTTCCTATGGATTCATCTTCTGCAAAATTCATGGACTAACATATTGTACTGAAAGCACACAGTAAAATAAGGCATTCATTTTTCAATAGGAAAGAATATGAGAAGTCATCAAACACTTTTTTTTATCACTATGATAGAAAATGCAACTTTACTTGCATAAATTTAATTTTTTACTTGAAGCGCTTTGGACTTGAAGCACTTTTTTTACTTGAAGCATCTTTTATTTGATTGATATGTAGTACTTTGCATTTTTCCATACAAAAATATATCTAAGAGCCAAACTGACTGATAGGTCAACACTTCAACTCTCACCTAAATCCCATGGCTCCAAACTTACAGGGAGGAAAAGTCATAGTTTCTCGTTGTTACTGAATTATCATTTCATATTATCCTTGTACACACCTTACATAACCCCTTTACACTTCTAAATTCAGACAGAACATCTAATACAAACTTGAAGTAGCTATCATTATTTCTTATACACCTCCATATGACATGCTATGGTTCACGGAAACTTTCTCCACAAGTCGACAAAGCTATTTAATTTCCCTTTTTTAAGTGGGATGTTAATATTTTTGGGATGCCTTTAAAATTTAGAATCTAAGGTTATGCTCTTCAGATTCTGTCTGTGCATAATTTATTTTATAATTTGTTCCTTCATCTCTTATGCTCTCTATCAGCAAGCACAAAAAGTCCCAGAACTTCACACACTTGATAAACAGGAGGAAGCTTGAGAGGCTGGGCTGCTCCACTTACGAGCTCCCCACCCCCCATCCACACACTCTTGCTTCTGAGACTCTGTGGGCACATGTGACTATTCTTTGGGAGGTTAGTTTGCCTTCCTTAACTCACTGTCTTGTGATGTCTTATATCATCAATACTCATCTCATTTATCCTCTATTTATTTAGTTAGATATCATCAGAAGCCCAGGACTCCAGTTCATCTGTCTTCCTCCAGAATTATCACTGCTACACAGGTCTTTAAATCATCCTTTTATGAGCAAATCTTCTGAAATTCTTGAAACATTCCCCCCACTGTTCTCTCCAAATGCTCCATAATCTCAGCCTTCATGTTCTTGCTTTAAATAACTGAAACTCACCTTTCTTCGCAGCCCACTGCCTCTTTTGCAAGGATTGGCTGTTTCCTCTTACATGCTATATTCTGCTGTATTTGGATGTGAGATAATATATTCATATTAGTTTTCTCTTGCTCTTGTGACAGATTACCACAAACTTTGTGACTGAAAACAACACACATGTATTGTCTTACAATTTGGGGGATCAGAAGCCAAAATGGATTGGTAAGAGTTGGGTTTCTTCTAGAGGTTTAAGGCTAGAATCCCCTTCCCTTCTTTCCCAGTGCTTAGAGGCAACTCACATTCTTGACTCTTGGGGTCTCAACTCTGAGCTCTGAGTATGTTTTTACATCTCATCCATTGATTCTGATCCTCCTGCATCCCTGTTATGAGGACCTCTGTGATTTTGTCCACCATGATAACCAGGCAAATTTATCCATTTCAAGATCCTTAACTTAATTACATCTCTCTATATTCATAGGTTCTTGGGATTAGGACATGGGCCTGTTTGGGTAGCCACTATTTTGTCCACTAGGAGAGTGCATGTTCTCTTTGCTTTTAATTGCAACTTCTAGCAAATTAGGCCATTATTTTGAAAAATCAAGTTTGAACCTCATGTCATAAGAATACTCCACCTGGAAATCCTCCTATATAGATGGACCCTGGAGATGGTCTGCTCAATTTCTCAAAAGTATTCTGCCCCGCTTTACTCTTGTATTATATTGATGTCAAAATTCTTGTTGATTGTACTTAAGAAAACATGATCTTAAAAATAATGTGGTCATTTAGATACTTACCTCTTTCTTTCAATGATCTCATCTTTCTCCTCACTCTACTCATTCTCATCCATTGCAATAGTTGAGATATTTTCAATGACTAAAAACAGGATTATTTTTATAGTCTCGATTTTTGCCATCTTACTCTGATCACTCTGGCCACCTAATCAATTATACACACTTGCTCTACTTATCATAAACTTAAAATTATTTAACTTCCATAGGGAGCTATAATTTATCCTATTACTCTTCTGTGTTTACCATTTCTATGTTATGACTTCCTCGTAAGTATCCATCATTTGTAATCATGGAAAAGAGGAAAGAAGGGGAGGGAGTAAGGAAAGGAAGGAGGAAAGAAGAGGAGGAAAGGAAGGTAATAGGGAAGGAGGGAATGAAAGAGAATGAAAGAAGTGGAGCAAGAAGGAAGAAAGAAAAAGGAAAAAGAAGCAGAGTCCTCAGCCTCTTACAGCTTTTAATGCATTAATTGACTCCCTTGTTTAGATCTCAGCCTGTATTTCAAATTGAATCTCTACAAAGGGCATTTTGAAGATTTGATGAAACTGGAAGCCATTTAGCAAGTCAATAGTAACCTATTTTCGAAGAGAGTGTGAAAATAATTGTTCACTGTAAATTCCCAGGTAAAATAGAAGGCTTGAAATAAATGTACTACAAGTTTTTATCAACATTAGTAAAGATAAGTGCTGAAATTTTATAATGAATAAATTGCATTATGAATATGTAAGGTAATGATATATATTATGGAATACACATAAGCAATAACAAATTCACTGTGCTGAAGCAAATTAACATACCATCAATATTTAACTATTTTTTTTACCATTTAATGGGTAAAATTAGGGAAAAAGGGAATATTACCATTCATACCATAGAAGTACAAATAATCATGAATGTACATACCAATAAATTGAAAAAAAAAACTAGAAAAAATGAATAAATTTCTAGAAGCATATTATCTACTGATACTGAATTATGAAAACATGTAATAATCTAAGTAGTTCAATAAGAAGTAAGGAGATCAAAGTAGTAATAAAATTTGCCAATTGGAACCAAATGGCTTCCCTGACAAATTTCATTAAACATTTAAGATGAAGGAGGGAAGGGGAGGGGGGGTTGGAAAGGATGGGGGTGGTTCGATAGAGGGAGGGTTAATGGTGGGACCACACCTATGGAGTATGTTGCAAGGGTACAAGTCCAATCTATCAAGTATAGAACACAAATGTCTTAACACTGTGATTAAGTAAATGAGGTAAAAGCTATGTTAATTAGTAGGATGTAAGCACTCCAATTTGTACACATAATCAACACATTGAATCCCACAGAGGCATAAATATATTCATGATCTATATATATATGACTTAATAAAAAAATAAATATATACAATACCAATCCCTCTCAAACTCTTCCAAAACGTTAAAGAGGAGGGCCTATTTCCAAACAGATTTTAAGAGGCCAGCATTAACCTGATACCTAATGCAGAAAAGGGCATTACAGGAAAAAAAGAAATAGAAAATTAAAGGCCAGTATCTCTGATGAATATAGGTGGAAAAATCCTCAACAATACACTATCAAGCCAATTTCACAGTGCATTAAAAGAATAATTTATAATGATCAAGTGGGATTTACCCCTGAGATGCAAAGATGGTTCAGCATAATGTATATCAAAAGATGATATCACCATATTAACTGAATGAAGGACAAAAATCGCATGAACACTTTTAGAGATGGGAAAAATTACATTTAACAAAATTTAATATTCTTTTACTATAGAAACTATCAAGAAATTAGGTACAGGAGAAATGTTCCTCAGCACAGTTAAGGCCATAATTGACAAGCCCACATCTAACATCATACTCTTTGGTGAAAATTAAAGGCTTTTCCTTTAAGATCAGGGACAAGACAAGTGCCTACCTTTGCCTCATCTTTCTAAGACAGAACTGGAAGTCTTAAATAGAGCAATAATGTACAGAAAGTAATGAAAGGCATCTAAAGAGAAAAAGAAGTGAAATTGTCTCAATTTGCTGATGACACAGTCTTCTACACAGAAATCCTTACAGACTCAATAACAACAACAAAAGCTGTTAGATTGGCTAAATGTATTCAGTAAACTTTCTGGGTACAGAATCTGCATTGAATACAGTAATACTAGACTATCTGAAAAAATTAAAAAAATCTCATTTACAATGGTATAAAAATGCTAGGGAATAAATTTAATCAATTAAATGAAAGATCTACACATAAAACCATGAAACATGGTTAAAAACAAAGATCTGAATAAATTGAAAGGTATGATGAGGCCATGGATATGAAGAACTGATAATATTAAAAATTCATACTACCCAAAGCAATCTGCAGATTCAATATAATCTTTTTCAAAATCTTTGTTTTATTTTTAATAGAAATTTATGTAGAATCAAATAATCCTAAAATTCTTATAGAACCACACACAAAAAAATCCTCAAATAGCCCAAACAATCATGAATTAAAAGAAAAAAGTTGGAGACATCACATTACCTGACTTCAAAATAAGTGTGTACTGTATCTAACA
The DNA here is from genome assembly GCA_963574355.1 of Loris lydekkerianus. Lineage (NCBI taxonomy): Eukaryota > Metazoa > Chordata > Mammalia > Primates > Lorisidae > Loris > Loris lydekkerianus. Next base: position 49,431 of record CAUYPK010102580.1, read on the forward strand.
GAGACGATCAAAACAGCATGATAGTGGTACAACAACAGATATATTCACTGATGGATTAGGATAGATAACCCAGAAATATATCCACACATTTGTGGTTCTTTTATTATATACAACGGTGCCAGGAACACACAATAAGGAAAAGTGGATCTCTTCAATAACTGATGTTGGCACAGCTGAATATCTACAGCCAAAGAATGAAATCAGACTGTGATCATCTGATTACAGATTATTTATGATTTATTTAAATCATAAATAGAACCAATTCAAAGTGGATTAGGACAACAATAGAAGAGTTGAAACTATGAAGCTACTAGAAGAAAACAAAGGACAAAGTTCCATGACAGATATGTAAAAATGCTCATAATAACTAGCCAGCGAATGCAAATTAAAACAAAGAAATATCACCTTTATATCTGCTAAAATGGCAATTATCAATATATAATATAGCTAATAACTGAGTTCAGTACATTTCAATATAATTAAATTCCTAATGTTTTCATCACAAAAAATGTTAAATATTGGAGGCAATGAATACATTAATCAGATTAATGTTTCATAGTATTCAAAAATCAAATACCACTATGTACCCCATAAATATATACAAGTAAAATTTGCCAATATGTACTGAAAAACAATCAAGTAAAGGTTTTCTACAGATTGAAGTATAATACTTAAAGCAAGCTGTAACACTGAGGTCATCATCCAACACTACCCCTATTGTAGTGATCGCCAGTGATTATGACTAATATTCAAATTCTTAGCCTGACTTTCCACGTGACGCAGCTTTATATTCTGTAATCATTCAGTTTTATATTCCTTGTTTGGCTGTCTTTGTTGTCCTTTTTATTTTGATACCTGTTATGCTTCAGTTGTCCACTCTGCCCAAATTACACTGTGAGGTCACTGATCCCCCCGTCTTTAGCCCTGCAAATGAACAGCTTCCCAAGGTAATAAATCATTAACTCATTTCTCTTCAAAAACTTTTTTTAAAAAATGTAAGCAGAATGTTCCCTATTTATAGTGATGGTAGGTGTCAAGGAAGAGAAAAATGGCAGAAAGGGATCTCTTGTAAGCAGTACAATAGGTTTCCACATTAGTTGTGAATGAGAACTAACTGAGACAAGGCAATATTAGTCTTTTTATGATCAAATGTTGCAGCAAGATAACAGCTTTAAAAATGTAGCCCAGAGGGCAGGAAAAAAATCACAAAAATCTCATGCATGTGGATAATTAGCCATGATAAGACAATAATAGATATTGCTATAGCCAATTACTTTGAAAGGGAAGAAAAGCAAGATACTAGAGTTCAGCTGCTTTGTAGGAGTCGGGTAGTTATTGCCTGACTTTGGAAGAAATGTTCTATGATACAGTAGTTCTAATATTATACATACATGGGGCACAAGGAGAAAGTGTGGTGCCACAGGAGGAAAGCATGTGGCATTTTGTTCCAAACCAACAGAATGGATTTGAAACTGGCATTCAAAACACAAAAAGAAAAAAATCAAAGTTAATATTCTATATTATCAATATTATTTCAATGATTATCAAAAACCCATATTTATTTATTTTTGTTTTTATTTATCTTTTGTTTTTTGATACAAAGTCTCACTCTGTTGCCCTGATTAGAGTGCCTTGGCATCATAGTTTATAGTAACCTAAAACAATCCACTTGCCTCAGCCCCCCTTAGTAACTGGAATTACAGGCATGTGCCACTATGCCCAGCTAGTTTTTTTTATTTTTAGTATAGAAGGGGTCTTGCTCTTGCTCAGGTTAGTCTTGAACTCCTGTGTTTAGGCAATCCACCAACCTCAGCCTCCCAGGTGCTAGGATTACAGGTGTAAGCTACTGTACCAAGCCACAAAAATCTATATTTAATGTTTTACCCATTTTGTATGCAATATGACAAAAGCAATTGGCTATTTTGTTCAAATTTCTTCTAAAATAACACAGTACATGGCTAAATATGATTATGACAATAATTATCACATTAGAAAATGAATGTCACTTTCTTAGAAATTTTCTGAGTGTGTTGAGCAGACACTTTCTCAAAATCTATTATCTCTAACATTTTAGAGGAAGAAGAAAACTCAGTAACTTTTTATAAATTTAATTTTGAAAATATGGAAGATGATTAACATAATTTTATCTCCCTGAAGTTTTCTTAGAAAGTTTAGCAAATGTGCCTTCTCCTCTGTTTCTCCCTCACTGACAGTGTTAGCATGACCTTTTCCATTCAATTAGCTTTCAAGGAAAATGGTTTAAGTGAGCGCTCTATTTCAGGATGCCCAAAATAAAATTACCATTTTTCCCAATAGTAACTGTTTTACTCTTTCTAAATACAGTCTGTGATATACTGGAATGTCATTATTGTTCATAAGTAGAGATATGCAATTTAAAAAGTTGGTCTCTCCTCAAAAAGCATGTATTGAGTGCTTACTGTGTACTCGACAATGAAGAATCATGTCTCAAAGTAGAAAGCAATATAAAACCATAACTTATGGATTTTTTTTCAGTATCTTTTAAAATAGTTTTGATTATTTTTTATTTCAAAATATTTATTTTAGTGCACATTTTATTATATGTGTATGTATATGTGGTTATATTTAAAATGAGTTGAGGACCCCTTATGTATTTAAACTTACTATTTCCTTTACTCAGAATTTAAAAGGAATATTTTTGAGAAGACAATCTTTTGGAAGAATAGATCGGTAAACAAGACTCTTAATGATACTTCAGTGTTACACACACCCACACATGCACATGATCTTTGTCATCTCTCAGACTATAATTTATGAATCATGTATGCTGACACATATAACAAGATAAATATAATTATTTTATTCTTCCCAGCTGCAAAAGCAAATAAAAGAAGATATCATACTGTTTACATAATTTTTTTTTATATTTTACCAAATAATTCAATATTGCTTTACTTCTTTCCACTTGAATGGAGAACAAAGTAATTTGTCTTTTCTTTATTGAAATGAAGTGGCATCACTAATGTTAGATCTCAAAATTTAAATAAAAGTAGTCAAACTTACATACTCAAAATGCACGTAGGATTACCCACCCACATTATCACCATGAAAGCAAAAATGTTCATTCAAATTTGCATTTGACTTGATTTTTATCTTTGAGTTATGGTGTCTGCTTATATATATTTAGTATGCCAGTTTACTTGTACATAGAAACAAGAATTCACACAGATGGCAATTTTTAAGATATGATAAATAGATTCGTGAATAAAACCATGGCTGGGTTTGAAATTGGGATGTTTGGAACAATTTTTTGGCAAAAACCCTTTGTTTGTATCCTTTTTGTGTTCACTTTTAGCAATTTGATTATTCATTGCATTATAAACGCAGCTTCAAGAGGGAGTATACTGGCTTTGTACATCACACACATTATAAATGACCTGCCAAGAAGGTCATTTATACATGACAAGGGCAGCTACTAAACGTGAAGAGTATGCAACTCAAATACTGTGTGTTTTTTCTTTTTTCTTTTTCTTTTTTTTTTTTTTTTTTTTTGAGATAGAGTCTCATAGAGTACCATGGCATCATAGGTCACAGAAACCTCAAACTCCTGGGCTTGAGAGATTCTCTTGTCTCAGCCTCCTGAGCAGCTGGGACTACAGGTTCCCTGCCACTATGCTGTCTATTTTTAGAGACAGTGTCTCGCTCTTGCTCAGGCCAGTCTGGAACCCGTGAGCTCAGACATCCACCTGCCTCAGCCTCCCGAAGTGCCGGGATTACAGGTGTGAGGCACCACGCCCGGACTCTTTTTTTTTTTTTTTGGCAAGTGTTTGCTTGTCATGTTTTAACATTAGGTACCAATACATATGGAATTTTATAATATTAAAAATTTGGGAAAGCTTGTGACTTTTAATATAGTATAATGTAAATTATTTAAGAACACAAAACACACTATTCTTAAGAGAAAAAGAAAATTATTTTAAAAAGGCTCCAGAAATAGTAATTCAAAATTCATCACAGGTAGAAAAATTGAAGCATTATAGATACACAAAATGTCTACCTTTTTCTCTGTGTGGTATTGATTAAAAGCTATCAGCAATGACACCATGCATGTGCTAGGACAAAGCAAACTCTTAAAGTTTAATGTTCTTTGTTTTTTCCTGTTTGTGGTAATGGGAATCAAATTCACACAGCAGAAGGATAATGTGCCCATAACATGACACAATGTACTGAGAATACGTTATCACATTTCTAATGATATGCTTTTCAAAGCTGTCTTTATTATGCTGTCAAGTCTCCTGCCCTTAGAGAATGCATCTGTTGAAGTGGATCGGTCATTCTAATAGCCTTGACATTTTAGATTTGTATATTCTTGGGCTAACACATATCCTTTATCAAGGTGAAAGAAACATGAAAATGAAAGTAAACACCAAGAAAAGCAAAGTTTAAAACAGAACTAGTAATTCTTCTGTCTCTCAGTCTCTTTCTATCCTTTAATCTTTCTCATATGCTTTTGCAACTAAAAAACATGTCATAGGAAAAACACTGGAAGATATTGGCCTGGGGAAAGACTTCATGAAGAAAACTGCCATGGCAATGGCAAAACAATAAAAATAAACAAATGGGACTTCATTAAACTGAAAAGCTTCTGTACAGCTAAGGAGACAACAACCAAAGAAAGCAAAGAGACAACCTACACAATGGGAAAGGATATTAGCATATTTTGAATCAGACAAAAGTTTGATAACTAGGAACTATCGAGAACTCAAATTAATCCACATGAAAAAAACCAACAATCCCATATATCAATGGGCAAGAGACATGAATAGAACCTTCTCTAAAGAAGACAGATGAATGGCTAACAAGCATATGAAAAAAATGTTCATCATTCCTATCTATTAGAGAAATGCAAATCAAAACCACCCTGAGATACCATCTAACCCCAGCAAGAATGGCCCACATCACAAAATCTCAAAACTGCAGATGCTGGCGTGGAGTAAGCACTTAACATAAACATTTTAGATATTTGTTCTTTGTTTTCAGGCTTATGTTTATACAAACTAGCTCACATTTGAATAGACATGTTAAGGCAATGGGAGTGGTCTCCAAAAAATATGGGAGGAACAATCACCTCAGTAATAGAATAGTAATATAATTAGAAATTCTCATGCCTTCTTGATAGGCCGAAACTGCCCTCTGGTGTCATAAGGACCAGAAGCCAAGAGGAATCATTAACATAAATAGGAACAGTAGGTTCCAGCCAGCTAACACCTCAAAGTAAAGGAGGGTTATGAATATAAGTCTAATATTCATATTTTTGTCCTTGAGTCTGGACAGTCAAAAGGGCCATCATAGCCAGAAATAGATTGGAGGCATTCATCTGCTGGTGGGTGTAATTCATGAGGTCCTCCACTTGATGCTCAATTTCCTTACCTGACTCCAAGTCATCAGGGGTGCTTCCTTTGTCCAAGGCAGTAGTGATTATCTCCTTCCATGTTGCTGCCAGTTTTAGTTCATCCAAGTGGGACATCATTTGTTTCTTCAATTTCTGGGTATGTGTCCGAGGGGGCAGGTCAGAATTTCAAGTTTTTATCTGGAACCCAAACTTTAGTATTTTCTGTAGAAATATAAGCATAGCCTCTTCCCCAATGTATAACATGTGCCAGGGTCCATGAGTGTGTTAGAGTATCCTTATAATAAATGGGTTGATTTAATGGAGGAGAAGTAATTTTGATCCAATGCTTATGAGCTGGAGTCTTATTGTTGTCATTCATATTTAAAAAATTTAAAGTAAAAAGAGCTGAAGATAATCCATTTCTTGGTGTGATATGTACTATTCTCCCCCTTTCTTTTGTTTTAACACTGTTTCTTTTAAAGTTCGATATTGTCTTTCTATAATGGCCAGTCCTATTACCAGGACTATTACCAGGAATTCAGTAATACGCTTTGTATTATGTAATTTTACAAAAGCTTGACATTTGCTACAAACATAAGCAGAACCATTATATATGGTTTTTATAGTCAAAATTTTACCCATGACTGAAAAGGCTTCTAATAAATGAGAAATTAGCCTTCTCAGATGTCATTGCTGAAGCCCAAGAAAAATGAGAATAAGTATCTATAGATTGATGGATATATTTTAATTTTCCAAATTCTTGAAATTGAGTAATATTCATCTGCCATAATTGATTAGATAATAATCCTCTAGGATTGACTCCCGTAGGTAAATGTGGAGATGTTAAAGGCTGACAAGTAGGACAAGAGCATATTATAGCTCTTGTAGTATGCCAAGAAATGTCATGTCTTCTTTTTAAAGCTTGAGCATGAGTATGATGTAATGCACATGTTAGAAGTAATGTAATAGCAAGTAGTTCTCCTTTTTGTAAGGATGAATAAGGGGATTGTTGTACTTTATGGATACGAGGACCTAAATATCCAAATGTTCCCATTTTATTCGCATACATGTAAAATGTTTCTGCATGAGGATGGGTTCTAATTTTACTATTTTAGGTAAAATCCAAGAGTTATTTTTAAGAAACTGAATTCTTTTATCTGGAGGAAAATGTCTATTATTCCAATATAATCTGATAATGCAATTTGCCATTCAGTATTCAACATGAGTAAATCAGAAATTTGATTATTAGTTAGAGAAACAACAATTTTTTAAGGATCTATTCCTATTAATTGTCTTAAGCACTGTCTTCCTTTTAATATTATAAAGGTCATTTTTTGTATGTAGGTTTCCATCCTTTTGGATGCTTTATTAGGTAAAAAGCATCATTCAACAAAGGCTGTCTCTTGCACCATCAGTCCTGTAGGAGAGTGCATTGATGGAAAGACATAGATATAAAACTTATTAATTTGAGAGATTTGATTTAATTGAACATCCCTGAATATGTTCCTCAACCCACTGTAATTCTTTTTATATTCTTTAGCTTTAAGATGGTGAGTTCTGTATATGTCTATTAGTCCCATTTGTTCTAGGGTCACATTTAAGTCCTTTGTGTCTTTTTTCAGTTTCTGTTTAGAGATTTTATCCAGTCCTGTCAGAGAGGTATTATGGTATTATGGGATATCATATTGCTCAGACCCATCAAAGTCTGTTTCATCAATCTGGGAGCATCTAAGTTGGGTGCATAAATATTTGAAATTGAAATATCTTCTTGTTGTATTCTTCCTTTGAGCAGTATTAAGTGTCCATCTTTGTCTTTCTTAATTTTAGTTTATTTAAATCTGTTTGTATCTGAAAGTAAGATTGCACCCCTCCTTTCTTCTCATTTCCATTTGCTTGAAATACTGTTTTCTACCCCTTAACCCTGATTCTTGATTTGTCCTTCAAGTCTAGGTGTGTCTCCTGAATACAGCATATGAATTTCTTGTGCTTTTTTATCCAATCAGCCAGCCTGTGTCTCTTCAGTGGTAAATTCAATCCATGGACACTTATTAAGAGAATTATTAAGTGCTGTGTAGTTCTATTCTTCTAATTTTGTGAAAGTCCATTGTGTAGTTTTATCCTTTGCACTATTGTGGTAGCTAACTTTTCACCTTTACCTTCTGGTTACTTAGCTGGTGGTCCATTGTGATGGTCAGTGTTGAGAATAGATCTAAGTATTTTCTGTAGAGCTGGTCTTGTGGCAAATAACCCCAGTGTGGGTATATTCACAAAAGATTTGATTTCTCCATCAATTTTGAAGCTATGTTTACCAGGATACAGAATTCTTGGCTGAAAATTGTTTTGTTTAAGAATATTGAAGGTGGATGACCATGCTTTTCTGGCTTGGAAGTTTCAGTTGAAAAGTCTGCTATCATTCTAATGGCTCTGCCTCTGTAGGTCAGTTGGCGCTTACTCCTGGTTGCTTGTAGAATTTTTTCTTTCATCTTGAGTCTGGACAGATTCTTTACCATGTGTCTTGGAAAAGCTCTGCATTCGATTTCCATCTGAAAGGAGTACATCAGAGTCTTTAGTAAAACTTGGGAAGTTTTCTTTTATGATTGTATCCAATAGGGCTTCCATTCCTTTGGGACAATTTTCTCCCCCTTCAGGAATCCCTATATCATATGTTTGGATGCTTCATGGAGTCTCATATTTCTCTAAGTGCCCATTCTGCTTCCTCTCTCTTCTTTGCTGCCTCTTTACCTGGGTTAACTCGAAAACTTTATCCTCTAGCTCTGAGGTTCTTTCTTCTCAATGGTCTAACCTATTTTGATACTTCCCACTGAATCTTTACATTCCCTGATTGTATCCTTTATTTTCTTAAGCTCTGCCATGTCCTTTCTACATTCTACTTATCTCTTGTCCAACTTTTGTTTCTGACTTTCCATTATCTCACCAATTCCTTTATTATCTTTATCATCCATATTTTAAATTCCCTTTCTGTCAAGTCCATTAATTCTTTTTAGTAGCCTTAAATTTGTAAGCTGCCTCATGTTCCCTTCAGGGGATTTGCTCCATTTTCCTTTTTCAGGTTGCCCCAATTTTTCTCTTAATTCCTCCTCATGTCTTCTTTCTTCTCATTCATCTCCTCTTCCTCCTTTTTCCTTCTTGCTTCCTCCTTTGCTGAAAATTACCTTGTCCCAAAGCTAATTAGTAAGATTTCTAGCACTTTGGATCCCACATGGTATTCAGCTCCACACTGTGCTTCCTGAGCTATGGGCAAGGTCCCTGTGCCAGATGTGGCTTGGTTCTCTCCCTTTCTCCAGTCATACTAGGAGAGTTCACCTGAATGATCCTTCTGCTCTGCTTTCTGTTAAGTCCTTTGCTAAATGAGGATGCTTCATGAGACAATGGCTAGCAAATTTCACACATCCCAGGCAGATTGGTACATGAATATCGTTAAACATGAACTGTTTCTTCCCTCTGGGTGCCCAACTAGCTATTCCTCTCACTCCACTGCTCTCCAGATAAGCTCAGTTGGCTGTTTCACCTCCTCTCTGCTTCAACCACTACTACATCATTTTACATCAAGGACATGAACATCTATTGATTTTGATATTGGGGGGATGGGGATCTAAAAGCAACTTCCACAGATACCAAAGGAAGACTATAATATAATTTAGTTCACTTTATAAAATCAATATTTTGAAAAGATGCAATCAGAAAGATAATGCCTTGGTATGAGATAATATTTTGTCTTGCTTATTTATTTAAATTCTCAGATCAGGACTTGTCATTTTCTGAAAAGGAAAAACTTTCAATTTCTTTTCATTTTGTTATGGTTTTTATTGTCTCATGGTGTAATTAGGGAAAAAAGTACTTTATTTTCTATACACTTTATGTTCACATTTTCCACATGCAATTTGAGTCTTCTAAATTCCTATTGTTTCAGTGTCATAAAAAGAATAAAATTTCTATCTTAAATTTGTAATTACTATTTAGAAGTTAAATTTTTTACATATTTTATTATTATTCATATTAAATGGATTGTAGTCTCCCAAAGATTTAGGAATATGTCTTATCATTTTAATGTTAAGTAGTCAAAGCATTTATAAAACAAATCCATAAAAAATAAATGTTTTCTTTGCCCAACTGACCAAGTTTAAACATAAATATTCTGTGGGAATATTATTTTCAATTATGTGATCCTTTGGAAGATATTGATAAAGGAGTTTATTAAAGATGACACAGGGAAGGCACTTTTATTCTCCTTCAATCTTTTAAAACACTAAAAATATTGAAAATTATTAAAAGAAAAATTTGAAAATATCAAGTGTCAATTAAAAAAGAAAGAGCCAAGTCGTAAGTCAAAAGTTTAAATGTAGAAAACTGTGTTCTGTAAATCTAGTAGCAGTCAATTATGAAAATGAGAAAGATCATGGTGCCTTCTTGGTACAAAAAGGTCAGAGTTTCTGAAGGAAATTTGCCACCTTCCTAATGGCTTATGTAGTGATAACATATTTAGAGGGAACAAATTCAGATGTACATACCTGGCCTGGGTTAACAATAAGGAGAAAGTAACCAGCATAGATAAATATAGGTATAAATACTTAAAAAGAGAAAGGTACAAAGAAAGAAAATAAAGAACACGAAGGAAGAGCAAAAACAGAAAACAGAAAAAAGAACAAAATAGGGTGAAAATGTACTTAGTAGATATAAAAGACAAAGTAGAATAAAATCATTAGAAAGAGAAGTATAGAGACAAACCCTTCTCTGTTCCATAAAAGTCTTTCAGTATGACATCTGAAAAAAGGTTTAAAGGAATGAGGTGACTCTGCATTTGATCTGAAAATAATTGAAAATGGATATGCTACACTATAATGCTCTTAAATCAAAATTGATAATTAGTGAAATTTAGAAATTTAGAAAATTTAGAAAATACTGGCTCTGCAACTGGTGGATTACTTACTACAAACGCACTGTAAAACCCTATTCTTCACCAACAACATTTTAATGTCAATGCGAGATTGAAGGAATTAAAATATAAACTCCAGGCTGTTCAATATGTTTCCTCTCAAATGGCAAGTGGATCTTACTAAATCCCAATTATTGAGTGCCAAACTTGCCTATGTGCTATATTAGCTATTTAAAATGATGGATCATTTATTAGTAGCTACAATATAGGTTGATCAATATGTGTGATTTGGTAAATTACAATTGGTTATAGTTAGATAATACATTTCTAATAATAATCCTTTGACAATAAACATGTAATTTAAAATATCAAATAAAACTCTGCATAACATTTCTGAACACCAGTTACCATTCCTGGCACTCTATTTATATTACTTATAGTTTAATATTAGCTATTTCAAAATTAATTAAGAAAAATTTTCAAAGATACAGAATACCAAATTAAATATTTTTCTTTAGGAAAAAAGTTACAGTTCTCAAATCATCAAAAGTTAATGAATACACATTTATTTTTATTTTAGGGTGAGATTAAATATCTGCTTGTCATAAATTTGTAAATAAATATGCAAATAGGTTGTGATAAACCTGTATATATTTAGTTATATATTTCCTATTTGTTTTTACTTCATGGTTTAATACTTTCTATAATATGTACATTTTAAAAAAGTAAAATTCCAATCATAAATGTATATTTAGCCAATTAATTATTGAATTAGCCATTTCAAGAAAAGTTATTTAAAATTGAACATACTTAAGAGTACATGAAATAAATATTTTTGCCTAAACATGATAATATTTTAAATTATTATTAGACATCAAAATGCTTCTGACAAGGTTAGTATTGACTCATAATAAATATTATTAGTATTATAATTTGAAAGTTTATTATAATTTATTGTTATTTTCATAATTTATATTGTAATTAATGGAAATCTAAATAGGTAATATTAAGAATTATTTTCTTACATGTCCAAATTATTTTTTACTTTTCCAACATATTTAGATCATTTGATATTGGCAATATTAATTATGCCTTGATGTTAATATATCATGATACAAATCCAGTTACTTAAAATTATGTAACTCATTAATAAAATAATTGTATATATTTAAATAGTTGGTTCATAATTTCTAGAGATGTTTATGATCATTATTTTATTTGAGTCTAACAACAAACCTTGTATGATAGGGAAGATAATAATTTCAATGCTTATTTTACAAATAGAAAAATCTGGGATCCTAGACAATTACCATACTGGCGTACCATACCCTAGTTGGCGTATCATAGTTCACTAGTTGTTAGGGAATATGAAAGAAACTCAAAAACAAAGATCTGACACCAAAATCGGGGATCCCCTTTGTGCTAGCCAGCTAACGTTAGCCACGTACGTTTGCATACACAATGAAAAATGTTCTTTGTGGTTTTATCCAATTCTGTGTGGGGGAAAAAAAGTCAAAGATCAAATAAATTTTAGAATGTACTTTTAATTTTTAATATGGCAATGCAGACTTTTACATGTTCAAAATTCCTCTGATAAACTTTTCCATTAATTGTTTGATAAATTATTAATCAGATATGGATGCTGAATTAGTGCTTAACAGTTAAACTATATACCATATTGATATTTTATAACACAGGGAACATATAGAATTTGGGTTACTATAAATTATCTTAAATGAGCTTATAATTTAAGCAGGTAATTATAATTCTAACACCGCAGTATAGTTTAGGTTTCTTCCTTATTCCTGCTAAAAACATGTCCATGACTCTGCAAATGTATATGTAACAATATGCTATATGTCTAAGTAACCATATGCTATTTTAGTACTTGATAAAAAGATACCAGTCAAAAGTTTTAGATGACTTTTACATTAGATTTTAGATATTTTAAAGGAAAGATAAAAATATGATATACAATAACAAATGAAAATTCCTTGGCTATGTGTTCATTTACACTTTAATCTTTTATAGCTCGATATAAGGTAAAGAAAGCATTTCTCTTGTACACTTTTGAAAAAAACACTTTGAAATGAATGGGCCCTATAAAGGACATTTTTATTCCTTCTGGTTATTCTGAATTTCTTCTTTGATATTTCTAGTTATAGAATCTTGAGCTGGATTCAATGATTCTTCTTAAGCGAGGTGATTTTTGTAATGTAGATTTTTTAAAGTCACAAAAGCGGTTTTATTGCTTTTCAATGTTAAAGAAATGACATGACATAAAAATAACTAAAGTATATTTTGCGGAATAACTAAGAACATGCTCGTGCTAGCTGAAGTGAGATTCATCACCAGAAATGATAATTTTATGTTTTACATTTTAAGAATATTAAAATGTGATAGTACCTTGTGAAGTGTTTTAGTCTTCTCCCCTAACTTCATGAAACTGAGGAACAGAGTTTAGAAAACTTGATCAAGTTCCTACAACAGGATAGTGTGTGAACCAAAACTAGAACCTGAATCCTTTTGACCTTTGATTTCACTTTTTTCCCAATGAATTTTAACTTTTCATGATGTCTCCAGCAATCCCTTCTCCAGTGATACTAATAATGTACTTACCTAATTAGTTGCTTCTTTAATAACTACAAATGTTTTGCTTTTTGAGTGCCACATAATGGCGTAATGGATACCATGGATATACATTTCATCTTGCCTCTTCAGCTTCTGGACACACTATGCCTAATTCCCTCAGCATCCATGCTTTCTTTTGCCATTACACATTTTGTCCCATTTATATAAAATGCCCTTTCCTCCTATAGTAGAGCTCTACCTGTCCTTTGAGTCTCACTTCAAACTGCAGGTCCATATTGTCTTTTCTAACCACTACAGTGCAGTTTAGGTGGGTCCTTTCCTTAGTTCTGCTCCAAACATATCCATGCTTCTATGAAGAACAAAACACAGTGCTTTGCATAAGTCTTTTAATAAGTATATGTCACCCACAATATTGAGAATTCCCCAGCATCTAGGTGGGTGCTGAATGAACAAGTCATTAAACATGCTACACTACACAGCTTCCTTTTCATCCTATTTTCTTAATGGAGTGTATGTGTGAGTGGGGGGTGCTCATATATAAATGATTTGTGTGCAAGCACATTTATATGGAAAAATCCATCAATAATGTTAGCTACTATCTTTTACTGTACAAGGAACTACAGCACTGAGACATTTAACAATCTTGTTTAATCTTCACAACAAACTAATGAGGTTGATATTATTATGTATATTTTAAGAATAAGGAAACTGAGACTTAGAAATGGTATAGAAGTTTCTCAAAGTCTCATGCCTAGTGTCAACAGAGCAGAGGCTGGCTTCCAAACATGTTCATTGTGGGTGAACATTTGGGAAGTTAGGATTATGGGAATAGAATTAGGTTGATATAATAATGAAATGATGATACAGAAGTTTTGTAATCAGGGACAGGTATGCAGATAATTGGTGAGGACATGAGCCTCCACAAAGACATGGATTGGTGAAAACACATATACAAACATATCACCCTGGGGGCTTCATGAGACAGCTTGGCACAAATATTAAAAGACTTCAGGAAGAAGTCTAGCAAGGGCCTGGCTGAGGTCATGGAGGGCTTTGGAAAAATGCCTGCAACAGCCTCGCTGAAGCCAGAAAGGATCCCAGGAAAAAGGTCCATAAGGGCCTGGCTGGGTCCAGAAAGGGCTTGGGGAAAAGGCATAAAAGTGCCTGGCCACTCCTGACATATTACCTACAAAGACTCTGTACCATGTCTAAGAATAACCAGAATAACAGGTGCGGCTAACTCACTGAGCAAGAAAAACTAGTTCTTGTGGAATGAGACATGAAGAATCAGCTTCTTTCTCCCTGGCTCCCATTCTGAGTAGGGTATCCAATAATCTGCCCTAAAGGAACACAGGGGATTAACCGAGTTGCATCTACCTTCTAAGGCCATGTTCCCTTTTCTTTTGTTTCTGTAGTCTTGTTGGTGATTGGTAAGTATTTTAAGAAGTAAAAGTAATGAAAATGGCTAAAGGGTGATTGGGTAGATAATGGAGAATTAGGGCATGAGAAACTGCAAGCATGACTATACTGTTGTAGTTGCAAACACAGGTTTGCTGTTTAAGGGATAATGAAAGTAATAAAAACTGAGTGTATGGCAGTTCCAAGCTGTTGCTGTTTCTCACATTGGGTAGCATCAGACGCCGGGCTCTTTAAATCTAACCTTTGCCTCTTTGTCTTCATTTTCATTCATTCCATTCACACCGCCAAGCACTGGGGGAGAACTGCAGAGATGGTGGGCTGGTCTCCAACACTCATCACCCTAGTCCATGTCATGAGCCACTCTATTACTAGGTAACATCTTTTAGTTCATTCTCTCAAAATCACATTTTTGTTTTTTTCTTTTTACATTGGCTAAATAATAATTTATTAAGTATTAGCTGACAAAAAGGAAGTTTGTTGTTTTGTTAAGTAGATCTCAAAGTCAAATTAAGGAAGAAGGCAGTGACCCATTAAGTTATTTCCAATGCCTATGTGTCAACAGGTTGTATATAAAGATCACTAAGTTAATATTCACAAGTCATTCATTCAAGTGACATTCCAGTAGGGTCCAGCATTCTCTGAATGATGGCCATAATTTGTTGTATCATTGCCTGGTAGGTAGGTTGTGAGCCTGTACCAGAATGTGACAACAAACCCTTAGGATTAAGTAGTCTTCTACTTGATTATATCCAAAGGGCTAGAACAAGAAACTACACAACTGCAATCCCTGGGGTCTTTCCTGGTCTGGCTCCTGGAGCTGGAATTCTGCTTTAACTCCGGCAAAACGGGTTACTTGCTAGTTGATTGTTTTAAGATTGGTATGAGATAATGAAAGAGAAGAAAATGTAGGAATAAAAGTTAATTTCCCTATCTTTGCTCTTACAAAAGCTACATATATTCTTTAAAATTTCATTTACTTATCAAGCACATTTTAGTTTAGAATTTAGATTTACATTAAAAATGCAAAGATAGTATAGTAGAGTTTTCATACACCTCACCCTAATTTCTTCCTGAAATGAACACTTTGCATTGGGACAGTACGTACCGTGGAACACCAATGTCAGTCTCTTATTATTAACCCATGTCAATATTTTATTCCAGTTTCTTTAGTTTTCTCTAATGAGTTCTTGCCCCAGGTTCTTATCCACAACACCACATTATATTTCATCATCATGTCTCTTTAGGATTCACTGAGCTGCAGCAACTTTTCAGTCTTTATTTTTGATGACTTTAAAAATCAGGAGAGATACTGTCAGATTTTTTTTATTTTGTATCAGGTATTTTGTAGCTTAGGTGGGATAATTCTTAAGTTTTCTTTGAGAATAAACCAGGGTTATTGTCTATATTCTTGAAGGAAACCACAAGAATACAAGGGCCATTCTTACTGAATGGTGTAAAGGGCACAGGTGCACAAGATGGCTCAACACACAGTTCACATCAACACCTGATATCCTTTCTGTGGGTTTGTCTGATTGACAACTGTGGAGTTACTCTTTTCTCCCTTTGTCTACCATCCCAACTGGAAGGACTCTTTGGAGCCCACATTTAAGGAATTAGGAGTTATGTTTCATTTCCTTAGGGGCAGAATATCAATAAAAAAGTTATTTCAAATTTTTGTTCTTTCTTAATTGTTTACTTGATCTATATTTGTATCAGCACAGGTGAATGGTGGATATTTATGGTATATTTGGGGTTATAATCCAATGTGATGCTGTTTATTTTGTTCCTCAAATTGCTCCAGATACAGCCACTGTAAGCTTCTATGTCCTGGGGACATATCTCCATCAGTGGTGTATGTGTGTGTTTAGCACCTTCTTACTCTTGGCACTGTTTGTGTTTTCCCTGCCTCACTCTTTGAATTAGCCATTTTTATAAATATATTTTTAATTAGAGACATAAATTAAAGTTTACATGTTTAGAACAGCCTATTTTTAAAGCACTCGCAATGTCATGTAAATAAATACAAGGTTCCTGGGGAAAAAAATCTGACTCTTTGGATGGTTTGAGCTAGATTATAGACTGTAATTTTAAAGGTCTTTGCAGGATTTAGGAAATACATTCCAATTAAATATTTTCAAAATTATAGCAGTATTTTCAAAAATAAAGGGATTTGGGGGGTTTGACAAATAAACTAAACTCTTTCCTATGAAGTGCATTTAAGACTGAGAGAAGGTAAACAGCCTGACCTTGACCGTCGTCCCTCACGTCTCAACCAGCCCGAAGTCACCGTGCCACTGATTCAAGCAGTTTTCACTTCAAGAGGAAATGACTACCTATAGAAGGACATTTTACATCTTTATTTACTGATTTTTTTTCTAATTTCTAAATTGCAGAAAAGTAAAAATAAAAATTATCATAAAGGAAAAGGTAAAATTCTTCTGAGATAATTATCTTGACAAGTTGAGATATAATGCATCATATTTATATAGATATAATATACTTTGCACTTGATTTTCTTTGTATATTTGTCTTTCTAAACAATCTGTCTTTCTTTATTAAACAGAATGGAATTATACTGTACTCATTAGCCTAATGTTAGAAGTGTTACACCAAAGTGGTTTCAAGAAAGACCCATGGAGCCAGATCAGTCTCAGTATTTCTGTTAAAAAGTAAGTTTTGTTCTCAGCAACTCAGTGTGCTCTTTCATAAACTGGTGGTTAATAGTCGACATTAAAACTCAGTCAAATTGGGGGTGGCGCCTGTGGCTCAGTGGGTAGGGCACAGGCCCAATATACCAATGGTGGCAGGTTTGAACCTGGCCCTGGCCAAACTGCAAACAAAAAAATAGCTGGTGTTGTGGCAGGTGCCTGTAGTCCCAGCTACTCAGGAAGCTGAGACAAGAGAATTGCCTAAGCCCAGGAGTTGGAGGTTGCTGTGAACTGTGACACCATGGCACCCTACCAAGGGCGATGAATTAAGACGGTCTCTTAAAAAAAAAAAAAAAAAAAAAAAAAAAGCAGTCAAATTGATCAGAATGCTGTAAGTAGTACCTGAGTTTATGCAATAAAGAGCCCTAATAAATTCTTGCTTTATTTGGTCTTTTTCTAATCTATCATAATTGTCCAAATCAGAACATATAGATCTACTTTATTATTTAATGACTAAATAGTATTCCAGACTATGCATTACTATATTTAATAATTCTTTCTCAAATTAAATTACATGAAGGTATTTTTTTCATTATTATGCTTTCACAAACCATGTGGTTGTGAATGTATTTTTGAATTTTTTTTAAATGAGTTTCTGTTAAATTCTGATGGCCAGATTCCTATAAGTGGAATTGTTTAGTCAAGGATAAAAAAATTTTAATTTATTTCGATATTATTGCTGATATTGTTTCTACCATTTTATAAACTTTTAATGAGTACAACATTTTAAAAACTTTTTGTTTAACATTATTTTCACAACTTTTCTATGAATATAAATGATCCATGTTCATTAGTTAAATTCCAAGTTATGTAGGGGAAAAATAAGAAACCTACCTCAAGTTCTCCTTACCTAGAAATAATTACTGCTAATTCATAGCAAACATTATTTCAGACATTGTTTTTTGCACCATTTTCTCATATACTACATAAAAACAAAGTAATGGAAGGATAGACTCTAGCTATATACAAATACATTTTTTACAAAGCTAAATTATTATACCTGATGTATTTATGTTTTCTTTTCCAATAAAACTTTTCTGAAAATATATTTTACTGAAGGCTGTAGGACATTCTTTAAAAAAAAAAATGTAGATTACTGGTAAAACTTAACATAGTCAAATGTAAAATTTACTCTGATTTGCAGTTCTGCTTTTGTTAAGCCCTTATTAAACTAATCCTTTGTATCAGTCCCATGTGGTGATATCAAGTGAAATATTTCCTTGAGAAAAGTGATAGAATTTGGAGTCTTCATGATTTTACTTGCTAGCAATAACAGATTTTTAGAAATGTAAGAAAGAGTTCCCAGCTATCTAAAAATGGACCTTAATGTTTTATGTATAGGTTTATTTTGATAGAACAATTAATGTCAATCAAGACCTCCTTATCAATAAATTTACTATTAGGCTATCCGTGTCTAAAATGCCTATCATTTTTAAATGCGTTAACCACATACTAGAGGCCAACATGTTGGAAAAGGTGATCAGCACAGACAGAATCAGTCACATTGCTATCCAAAGGTGAACCGAAACTTTTAATACTTAGAAGCATCAAAATCTGATGCAAATATATAGATATATATATATATCCCACAGGGGAAAAATTTTGTATGAAACAGTATTTGTAGAAAAAATTGTTTTATGTCAATGCACCAATTATCATCATTTCAAAGCCTTTCTTTCTCTGTTCAGAATCTTTTTTAAAAATTGTTTTATTATTTTTTATTTTTTTTGCAGTTTTTGGCTGGGGCTGGGTTTGAACCTGCCACCTCTGGCATATGGGGCTGACGCCCCACTCCTTTGAGCCACAGGTACTGCCCCTCTGTTCAGAATCTTTTATTTGAATCCATTAGTTAGATGTTAATTTTTAAATTCTATATACCTCCTTACAAGTACTGGAACACGTAGTTATTCCATTTCAGATTATATGCCAATTTATACATACATTTTCTGACTTTAGAAATAAAGCTATAGATTTCAAAGGCATAAATAGCATGCTAATCATATTTTTCTATACAAATCAAAAACATGCTTTTCCTATTTTTATTTCAAGGCACTTCGTGTACACTTGACAGATATTATAATCATTCTCATTTATATGATGAAAACTGATATTACAGAGAAGTAAAGTTGCCTGCACAAAGTCACATCATTTTTAAGTATCATTTATTCGATATAGCAAATATTTATTATGTAGCCAGGGCTACATAAAAGTGGTCAAAAACATAGACAAAATCCATGTTTTCATAGAATTTAATTTAGGTAGAAAGGAATGGTAGTAGTGTTAGAAAATGAATTATTTATTTGTGTAATGTTATTTCATAGTTTCCAGATGTGTGCAAATAAAAGATTAGTGGAATAATATGGTAAATAAACGAGGGAGTATGTTACACTGAGTTATCTAAAATGGCCTATCTCCAGAAGCGGTCATATGTAACATTTTATTTAAGACTTCCATAAAATATAAGGATTCATAAAAAAAAAAAAAAAAAAAAAAACTGATATAACACATTCCATGGCAGAAGGAAAGAATTTGGCATGCTCAAAGGATAAATAGAGGATGTTGTGGCTGGAGAAAATTGAGCTAGAGAAAGGAACAATAAGAGAGAAAGGAAACCTGACTGAGACAGTAAGTCCCCATGTTTGAGAAAGTCTCTCTAATCTCCCGCCCTGTTCTATTAAAACAAATTAATTATATCCCTCAAATTAAAAAAAAAAAGACTGAAGTGTCTGTAGAGAACATTTTCTTGTACTTATTTTTTTGTTCACATTAATTTGTTTCCTTCTAATTGCTGCAATCCAACATCCAACAGGATCTATGTTTGTCTCAATTAAATAGAAGACCAAAGGCAAAGGTGAGTGAAGAGAAGCTAGGGAATCCATGGCACTGAGTATAGTGGAAGCCAGGAATTCACAGCTTTCATTTATCAATGAAATGAATAAAACAACAAATGCTCTGGGAAAATAGATGCAACACACCGTGTCTTTAAGAAGTTTCTACTTTTCATAAGGCATAAGAGAGCCAAAACATTGCATTGAAAATAGCATATAGAATATATTATGTTTACTTGGAAAATAACACAGGATTTTCCTTTAAAATATGATTTTTTTAAACCTTTCCCGTCAGAGCTTGCTGCAAAGCCAGGCACATCCACTCTTTGTGTACCTTTCTCATTCCCCTTCAAGAGCACAACTCTTACCGTCTTTACTGAGGAATACTTAATATTCAATTAACCATACATAATTAAAGTTTATAATTAGATAAATATTAACACACACACACACACATGTATATACACTAATGAAACAAAGATATGACCATATTAATAACTCAACAGAGTTTCCCTGTGTCCCTTTGTAACCTTACTTCCATACCTCTGAATACATCACTTCCCTTTCCAAGGCCATCACTCTTCAGATGTCTAGTTAACTAGGCATAATGTTTGATGAAAGAAAATTTAAAAAATAGTAGCGCACAAAAAGAAAAATTGTGTTTGTTCCAAATATGAATATTTGAACATATTATGTTATTTTTACATAAAAGTTTACAAATTATGAGATAACCCTTTTTTCTTAAAGAATAAATATGAAAATTAAGAGCATTATATCATCTGATTCCAAGAATCATCATACAGGTAGGTATTGTCAAGACAGTGAATTGTTGAGGCAACATTAGACCTCTGATTAAGTGGTACAGAACTCAGACTCTCACTGTAGACCTGCTTATATGTAACATAAGAACAGAAAATTTTTAACAAAGCTAATTTTAACTTAAACGATAACTTAATCACTGGATATCATGATGGATTATAAAAAGAAATATCAATTATAACTATGACCATAAGAATAACTTGGACTATACAAAACATCTAGAAAAATATTATAGGCCTAGAATGGGCAAAGATTCCTCATGTAGCACACAGAAAAACAGAAACCTTAAAGAAAAAAATCATGCAACATTGAACTGTATAAAAACATATTAGACATTATTACTGCTTGAAAGACAAAGTTAAGAAAGTGAAAGACAAATTACAGAATGGAAAAAAAGATCATAGTTGTACAATTTGGTTTAATAGAATATTAGGCAGGTAAAAGAAACCCAAAAGTTGTTAATAAGAAGATAACTTGCCCAAATGAAAATGAACTATTTGGACAGAAGATACACAGAAAACAAGCACGTCTTATTTTCTCAATTTTAGTGATTATTGAATTGCAAATTAAAATTTCAAGGAGATGCCAGTACAATTGATACTCTAGAAGTCAGCCATTGACTACTAGAATAGCTAACATTAAAATATCTGATATATCAAATATTGCCAAGAATGTGTTGGACCAGAATTCTCATACAGTGCAGATGAGAATGCAAAAAGGAGCAACCAATTTGAAAAACAGTTACAAGTTCTTATAAGAGACAACGAGAATACCATATCTCTCTGTAAGTAGCCCAAATATCTGACTGTCTTGCTAAATCATGAAACGTGTGTTCATTTAGCAATATCCAGCCCTGAATGAAAGTAATAAGCTGCAGACCAATATAATTTAAGTCTTATCAAGAAAATTGCCTGCCAGAAAATGATCTAGTCTTTTTAGAAAATTTAAACATAATTCAGTATTTCCATAATATTAGCTATCACACTATTGAAATGCAATTAAAACTTTTAGTCATATGAAATAACATCCTCAACAGAAAATTCAAACAATGGAAATTGATCATGACAATTCTTAGCCCCCCCAAAAATTAAAAGTAGCCATTCTAATTATGGCCAGTGCTGTAAAGTAAAGCGTGATAATGATAAGTAAAGGACTAGAGAATTTCTGTGAGTTATTAAAAGTATAATTTTGAATTAATTATAAATTTGAATACTGAAACAAAATATCAGAAATAATTAAGATATACTAGACTAGCTGGGGTAGGCAGATTAATTTATCAATTCTTCTCCCTGTTAAAGTAATTCTAACTTTTAATACTGTGAACTGTAAATATGATCAAAGTTGTAAATGTGATTACATTTGTTAAATTGTAATTCATAGGTAAAACACCCATAGTAGTTTATATGCAGAAACAATTCTAATATTCACCAAAATTTACAATCACTCCAGTTCCATAATCTTCAGGGCCCAGAATAAAATGAGAATGCAGGTCCCTTTGTTCAGAAATCATTATAAATTTTAAGATGACAGCCTCATAGAATTAAGTTAATCACTGGGCCAGTAAAAACATAGGGCCTTGTAGGAATGCGTGGGTTTGTCAAAGGCCCATGAAGCCAGCCCTGATGGAATTTTTTTTTTTTTTTTTTATATATATCTCACTTACAACTCAGTGTATATTTACAGTGCTTCTCTCTATGCTGCAGGAATCACCGAATCAAATCAATCCTAACTTGGTTTTTATGCACAGTGAAAGAGTGGAGGGAGGTATGGGGAGAAAATAAAATTCAGGGTTATGATATTTGGCTAAATTGATTCCTTCCTCCATATTCTTCCTTTAACAGACTAAGAGTCTAAGTACACTTTTCTAGATTTTGTGACTACATCCATCTGAAGAGCTTTTGCTTGTCTCTTCTAACCACACTATAACCAAACTAAAAATAAAAACATTGCTCAAGATAAACTTGAAATTAACAACACAATTTTAAGAAAAGTAAAGGACAGAAGGAAGGCAGGGCAGCATGGCAAACATAAAGGATTGCCCTGGTAAGTTGAAAGCTGGAAGTCCTTAAAGTATAACCTAAATTTATATGAGCAAAAGAATTTAAATTAACCAGCTAGTGGTCCATTTGAATGAATGCAGTTGTTTAAATTTATTCTAAATGGAAAATTAAATGTTTTATTGTTATTTTTGTTATATGTGGCATTTACTGGATCAAGCATTTGAACAAAAATGCCCAAATAGTTAAAGGTTTGAAACTTTGGATACAGTTAGTCCTAATAAAATGAAAACAGGAACTATAGAGAAGATCCTTTTATCATATTATGAAATGAGATAAAGATTATCTCTTTTCACTCCCACTGAGAGAAGTACAAAGTAAAATAAAACTTAGTATTTAACTGCATTAACTGACTCCTAAGAAGGTTTGAGGATGGGGGAGATATGCGAAAAAACATGACTTCTATTTTTATTCTGCTTCGTTTTTTTTGTAAAGGCGTTATTCAAGAACTTCTGAAACTATAGTAAATGTATTAATGAACGGAGAACATGAGCAAGTGTATGAAAGTTAGGAGGCAGAGTATGCACTCTAGAAGAAGGGAAATAGCAGATATGTTAATAGAAGAGAAGGCAAGAAAGAATGTGGGCTATTTTGTCACAATTGCAATTTTAAGTTATGTGTGTATAAACACAGTACTTCTGAATATATATAATACATAAGGAGAGAATGAAACACAGAAAGAAAAGAGACAAACAAGATTACATCTAGGATCTATGTATATATGTATATATATCCATCTGTCTATAAATATATTTATTCATATGTATACATAAATAAATATATGTAGGTGCACATGCCTACATAGGTATATACACGTGTTATATGCATAACAACCTCATTGTTACATTTATATGCATGTATAAATGTTATATAGGTGTGAATATATGTGTGTGTGTGTATATATATATATATATATATATATATATATATATTTGTGAAGGTTTATATGCAGGTATTCATTTTCTAATTGTGTCTGTTCAAAGCGAAGAAATCTCAATACCAATGGCAGAGTTATTCCCCAGATATCAATGTTTGATATTGTTCTCCACTGAAAAGGACTAGAACTCCTTGGAGAAATTGTTGATTTCAGGGTAAGTCAGGGTAGGTGTAAAATGAATCTTGAAATATCTTGTTTGGTCAGAACATAAGGAAGGGTCACCAAAAAGCACTGTCAAGTGAGATGCAGCCATAACAGCTGGTTCTACCCACAAACATTCACCATCCCTGTTGGCCTGATATTTCCTCTCCAACTCGGAAGTAACAAGTAGCCCATCTTGGGTATATTACTTATTTTCCCCTAAGCCAGGACTCCTGAGAGTCTCAGTGGAACGAGATAAAACAAGCAGAACAGTGAAACACTGCAAAGATTCAGAATTGAACAGGCATTGGAACCAGAATCCAGAAAACTAAGCCAGGGAATTTGTGCTAAACCCAAGTGAAGTTACTGCCTTCTAAAATAAAAGATTTAAGTATGTTCATGAGATTTCTTACAAACAGAAAAAAATGTCTAGGATGCAACAGAAAATCACTGATCCATCATACCAAAAGCAGGGGAACTTATTAATGCTATCAGAATCTGAAAAGACAATCAACTGACAGCAAAGCTGAAATGAAGTAGACGTTGGAATCAGAATCCATTTTAAAAACAATCAAACAAGACTACAAATTATATTGAAACACATAAAAATCTCACTATAAAAGTAAAATTTATTTAAAATAACCAAATTAAACTTGTGGAACTGAAAAAAAAATTCTGATATTTTTCCTTGTATGATGTCAGTAGTAGAGTGGAACTAACGGAGGATGTCGTCAGGAAACTTCAGAGAAATCAATGTAATTTAGCATCACAACAGAGGGAAAAGACAAAAAATGAACAGAGATTCTGTCACCCAGTGGATAATAGCAAAGTATGCAGAATTTATGTCATGGAAGTTTCAGAAATAAAGAACAAAGAGTATTCAAGTAAATGATGTTTGAAAACTTCCCAAATTTGGTGAATGCCATAGAACTACAGATCCAAAAAGCTGAGTGAATCCCAAACAGAATAAATACAAATGAATTCACTCTAAGGCACATGATGATTGAATTTCTGAAATTAAGAAGAGGTAAAATATTTCTGTACTGGCCAAATATGATACATGACATATAGGAAAGCATCAATTTGAATGACAGCTGATTTCTCATCTGAAGCCAAGGAGACCATAAAGAAGTGGTGCAAACAAAAAAAAACTGTCAATCACAAGTTCTATGCCTGGCACAATTTTTTTTCAAGACAAAAGGAAAATAAGAGAATTCATCACTAACAGATCTTTTCTTAAAAAAATGCCTAAAGGAAGTTTCTCAAACAGAAAAGATGTAAAATAAATAAATAAAATCCTGGAGCGTTAAGAAAGAAGAAAGAACAAAGACAAGAACAGAAATATAGCTAAATACAAAAATCTTTTCCTTCATGAGTTTTCAAAATGATATGACGATTGAAATAAAAAAAAAACATATTATAAGACAATAATGTCTAAACGTATAGGAAGTAAAGGAACCTGAACTTTGAAGTAACTGCATATTTAATCGAAGTTGTAAGTTGCAAACTATTGATCCCAGTACAGTATTATTAGTCACTTATGTATTAATACACTGCAATATTCAGAGTAACTGCTACACAGGTATATGAAGAGAAACACTAAAAAAAGGAATTATAAAGAACTGTACAAATGTTCAAGGAACCACAGAAGAGCAAGAGAAGATAGAGGAATGAAAAACAGGGGAAACAACAAGGGAGCAAGTAAGACTATCTCAGATTAGCACTAACATATCACTATGTGCCTTACAGGTGAACTGTCTAAAAATAGCAATTAAAAGGAAGAAATTTAAAGAGTAAAATTCAGAACGTGTGGCCAAACCAAGAATATAAAGGATGTAAAGTATAATCAATAAAAAGGAGGAGACAGATGTTACACTGCACTCAAGAACAGCAGACAGAGCAGTAGCCACATATGCATCTATATGTAGAGAGATACACAGATGTGGCTATAGGTAGAAGGGATCATAGATATACCTGGCCAGATAAGTCTAGTTAGATCTATGATTATATATATATATAATGGCTTTCTATCTAGCTATCTATATACACATAGCATCTGTCATTTATATCTTCACAAAGGTAGACAATATTTGGAACTATGAATCATCTCACCCAATATAGTAAAGTGATTCAAAATCACATGTTGTCTGACTATAATAAACTCAAAGTAGAGATCAACAATAATCTGAATATGAAACCACAATGCTCCCTAACAATAATAATAAATTTCTCTGCAAGATAGCCTTTTGTTTCATAGCAGATTATGTGTTTTCTAATATTCTAACGTGCTACCTTTATTCACACATGCCCTATAAGCCTTCAAGTAATACCTGATTTTAAAATAGTATCTAATTGAAGTACATAATTTTTAAATAGTATGTGGGTATAAAGAACAGATAATCTCAAATGAAATTGCTGAGAAGAATCATCTTTAATGGGTCACAGAATAAATCGTTAGGCAATCTGGAGGTGAGTAATTTTGCATGGCAAGATATAGAGGAAAATGAGGAGAAAAAAGAAATACTCCAGCTAAAGTTAAAATTGTTTAAATTATTCATTACCAACTCATCTTAATTTTATCACAACCAAAAATATCTTAGATTACCTTGGAGGTAGAGAAGAACATTTAATGTTGAAGATAAAAATAGGCTTGTCCTACAAAATTAGTGGAATGGTGATGGAGATAACAAGCTCCGGTTGCTACTTTAATTAGCTTTTAAAATACTCAAATGACAGAGATCTGTTAAGGCAGCTATCACAAAGAGCCAGCACCATGTACTGCAACTTCATTAAAATAATGACTGAGCTAGTTCCAAATTAGTTACTTGCTTTTTTTTTTTTCATATTTCACTTTAAAGTTGTATGAGACAATATTTTCAACATTAAATTATTATTATTATTTCTTTTTAAAGCAGAGACCTGTAATAATGTCAATAAACCAAAAACTGAAAAAAAAGTTTTGGCTTTAATTAAATCCTTAAATTTATATAATCTCAGATGATTTCAAATATTTTAATTCAAGTTGAATATACCAATTGTACAACTGGCAAAATTGTAAAATTAGTTTTAATTTTTTTTTTTTTTTAAGAGGCAGAGTTTCACTTTATCACCCTTCGTAGGGTGCTGTCACACATCTCACAGCAGCCTCCAACTCCTGGCCTTAGGCGATTCTCTTGCCTCAGCCTCACAAGCAGCTGGAACTACAGGCGCCCACCACAATGCCCAGCTATTCTTTTTGTTGTTGTTGCAATTTGGCCGTGGCTGGGTTTGAACCTGCCACCCTCCGTATATGGGGCTGGCGGACTACCCTCTCAGCCACAGGTACCGCCCTGAGTTTTAATTCTAATATGGTTTTTCAGTTAAGGCAACTTGGAGAGAAGATTGATTCTCCTTTCTTTATATAATAAATTAAGCATTTACCCAGCAGGTTTAAACCCCAGACTGGTTCCTTTTTTCTCCATTATTACCACTATATGTCTGGTTATTGTTCCTTGTCTTAGTAACTTTTACAGGTTTATAAATATCCTCCTGCTTTCAGTCTTTCCCTTATATCCATTTATTCTCACACCTGCACTCCATTTCATACTGAATGTCATCTAGAGCAACCACTTTCTCTTTCAATGTCTTTATTTACAAAATAGGTACAATGATAGTACCAGGCTCATGGGGATGTTTACTGTACAGCACAACACTTTATGCATGACAACCATTCAATAAAATGTAAGCTATTACAATCACTGAACTACTTTGTTTTTGATTAGAAATCCAGTCCTGCCACTATTTGTTACTAAATTCATCAAAATTTCCTCTTTGTCTCAAGGGTAAAGTCAAAGGCATTTAATCTAAAATATAAGGCCTTCTTGTTCTGGCTGCTGCTTCTATATCTGGCCTTATCACTTCAAAATCCTAATCCTTATGCTGAAAATCCTAAATTTTATTGGGCTTATCTCTGTAACAGGATTTGAAGACTTCTGCATAGTTTCTAAAGCAATTATTTCATGCTCAATTTATATTCTGCCAGAATTTTTTTGAGAATCTAGTTTTTGCCTACTTTTAGGCGACTTATTTCATGCGTTGCTCTAACAATCTGTACACAGATTGGTTTTTGTGCTCTTGCTCAATATCTTCCGGAAGCCCTTCCAAATCCATGTTCCAGCCTGCTTTCTGAACCAGGATGCTGAACTTCATTCTACCCCTTCCAGTTGGTTCAGTTACTGTACGTAATGGTAGGGATAAGGGAGGGAAAAGAGGAAGGTTGAAATATTCATTCCCTCAATTCACTCTCCCTTCCTGCAAAGGTTCCTTGAGATAGATACATCCAAAGAATAAATTCCTTCATCAGGTTCTGGTAACCCTTGTACTTGCATTTTTCAGGCCTGGAGATGTTAATCACACACTGTATCTTTATCCCTGGTTCATTGTACCACCACTTATTCCTTACCCTGGTCTCATCACTAGAAATGGTTCCTTTCTTAAACTTTTCTTAAATTCCCACTTTTAGAGTGCCACAGATTTCTTGCTAGGACCCTGACTATACTTAGTAGGGTGTATCAGTCAGATTAGTTAGGGTTTCATTGTGGTAACAAACAATCCCCGACATCTTGGAAACTTATGAGAAACCAAAACATTTTTCTTCTTACAGTGGTTCTATCACAAAAACTGCACAAGGCTCCATATCTGCGCTTCCCTGATATTCAAACAGGGAAAAAAGGAAATGAGCAAATCACCCCTGAATGCTTGATGCTTTTCCTCAGCAATAACACACAGGTTTCTTCTTATGCATTATCAGCCAAAGCAAGGTCCTGGTGGTATGATGGGCACTCAAGAATCGAGGGAAGTTCATCAAAGGAGGATGAGAAATGTTGACGAAAGCATTAGAACAGTTTTATAATAACTTTTCAAAATTTTCAGATAAAACAAGCTCTTTAAAGGAAATGCCTTTTTTTTTTTTTTTCTTCAGCTCCACAGGCCTATATCCTAGCATTGTAACTAGCAGAAAATACAAAATTAAATAAATGTTCTTTGAAAAAATAATTTTTGCTTTATAAATTAAAAGAGTAAACTGAATCACGGTTACTTTTGAACAGATACAAAACAGGTAAAGTTATCCTACCCTTAAGCTAATAGAGTTCCACTACACTTTATTATTCAGAACAAAAAACTCTCCAGATGGTATGATAGTTAAGAAAACTCTGGAATTGGTGTTTAAGAAATATCTTAGGCAACCGTCAGTTCAAAAATGAATTATTTCGTAGTTTTGGGCAAGTCTTTCCACTTGAACATTTCTTTTGAAAGTAATTGGGTGTTTTTCTTTTTTTCCTTTTTCTTTGTTTTGCTTTGCTTTAATTTAAAAATGAAAGCTTTCAGATTTAACACTGATTTTTACTGTGGTATTAATTTTTACGGAACCTTGCATGTAATGAGCAAGTTGGTAACTTTTCATTTTGTTGACCAAATGATGGCCCTGTATCACTTTCCAACTCATTCATCAGATGAACTGTAGCCATATTAAACGAGTCTACGTTAACAGGCATCTCAGTCTGTACTCTATGGGAGACCTCAGGTGGTATTGACTGGAGAAACTTCCTTCTTCCTGTCTTTTCCATCTATGAGAAAATACATAGTTGACTCTGACAAAACTTTAAGAATATAAAACAGGCTGGAAAAACATGTTCAGAAGGGATTTGATGAGAGCCTTCTCTATCTTTTGTGTTCTTTTAGAGGATAACATGTGTTGATGAATGTATGTAAAACAAAATGCCTAAAGTCCTGCTTCCTTATGCAAGGTGTTGTCTTGTTATGAATGCTATTATATCAATTGATCTTTCTAGGAGGATAGATTTTTGTCTCATGTTTCTGATTATAACCCATCTTAATGAGGAAATATCATTCAAAATATGAGCCAAAAATTATCCTCTAGGCTAGAATGGTTGCAGTGGCCCATCTGGGATCTGGTTTTATCCAATCCTGTTTTCTATTACTTTGCACTGATAATTGTTAGAGTTATCAGCCTTTGTGTAAGCCTGTGCTAGATACGTTCAAGAGCAATACAATTAATTTTTAAGTGCTCCACCTACATTGACAAAATGAAAAGTGACTGTAGGATATATATTTTATTTAACTGTAGTGTTTTTCAGATTTTCAAGCTAAATGTTTGATAATAATCAAATTAACTGTCTTTGGAGAGATGAGCATTTATCTCCACAGTACAGTTTATGTCAGGCTCGACGTGTAAAGTCGCTTTTGAGGGAATCAAATGGAATTAGGTCAGGGACACCAAAGATAGGACCAAAACATTTCCAAAATAATAAATCATGCATTGTTTTTAAGAATGGATAGTGTAAAAATCCAAAGCAATTGCTTAAAAAAAATCAATGCTTTTCTCGATGTTGCAGAAACTAAGAAAACCTTGCCCAGTGCTCCTGCCACAACTTCTTTTCATCTTGATGATTTATGAAAAGAGTCTGGGCAAATTACAAGAGTAAAATGAAAGTTCTGCCAAAATATTGCACGTGACACTCTAAAGAAAACAGAAGACCATTGCCAACACTTTTTGTAAGGACTTGACACTTGTTATGAAAGTTAGAGCAAAAAGAACACGTGAGCTGCTGGAAAGTGTGCAGTCTGCTGGCACAGGCATGCTCAGTCTGTCAAGAAGAGCTGTTGCCCAGAAAGCACTTTGATACGGCATCTCGTGCAGCAGTTCACTGGTTAGTATGCAAGGGTCCTCAAACTGTGGCCTGCGGGCCAAATGAGGCGGTGTGATTGTATTTGTTCCTGTTTTGTTTTTTTACTTCAAAATAAGATATGTGCAGTGTGCATGGGAATTAGTTCAGTTTTTTTTTTTTTTTTAAGCTATAGTCCAGTCCTCCAATAGTCTGAGGGACAGTGAACTCACCCCCTGCTTAAAAATTTTGAAGACCCCTGATTCTAGAGCATCATACATAGCATCTAAGTTTTAATTATTGTTTTGTTGTTGCTGTTGTTTTTGTTTTTCAGTGTTATTCTAAGTATCTTACTGTGCTCCTGGCTCTGGTTTTATTGCTAATCTCTCTTCCTGCTTTTTTTCACTCTCCTAGGAATTCATAATGATGACCGACAAATCTCCCTTTCTAGTTGTTTTTTTTTTTGGCCGGGGCCAAGATTGAACCCACCACCTCCAGTATATGGGGCCGGCACCCTACTCCTTGAGCCACAGGTGCCACCCTAAAATCTCCCTTTCTAAACCTAATATCATTCCTGAACTCCAAATATACTTAAAAATAAATTCATACATCTATCCTCAGATATTTCACAGGTATTTAAAAATCATTTTCCTTATCATACTTTTTTAAACAAGTATTTATTTTAAAATAATACATATACATAAATTATTGAATCCTATTTTAAGGCAAACACCTTGAAATGATCACCAAAGTCAAGATACGAGTTTGCTACATACCCACAAAATACCTACTGACCCTCTCACTGTCACCCAGGCTGGAGTACAGTGGTGTAAATATAGCTCACTGCATCTTGGAGCTCCTAGGCTCAAGAAATGTTCCTGCCTCTGCCTCTCAAAGTAGCCAGGATTACAGGCATGTACCACCTGGTCTAGCTATTTTCATTCCTTTTTTTTCTGCAGGGTCTCACTATCTAGTGGAGGTTGGTCTCAAATTCCTGGCTTCAAACAATCTGCCTACTTCAGCCTCCCAAAGTACTGATATTATAGACATGAGCCACTGCGCCTGGCCAACTTACCTATTTCTTATTTTTAAAAAATGTAGCTGAGATTTTTATAGGGTGTGGGTTGATTCAATAAATCAACTTAGGAAGTATTGCCTTCTTATTAATATTGTTCCCAAAAGATGAATACTGAATAATTTTTCATTTATTAGTGAATTAATTTTTAAATAAATTCAATGGCATCTTGTCCTAAAATTATCATGCTAACTTTATTATTTTTTTTATTTTTTTGCAGACAGAATTGTTTTCAATGTTACTTGTTTACTGTTCATTGTTAGTATAGAAAATAATGACTTCTGAGATATTACTTCCTCTTTTCCAATCTGTATGTCTTTTATTTCTTCTTGTGGCTTAACTACTCTGATAAGAGCCTCCAATAAATGTTGAATAGAAGTGGAAATTGAAGTCATCCTTGTCCTATTCCTGATCTTTGGAGAAAAGCTTCTAGTGTTTCACCATTGAGTATGATGTTAAATAGCCTTTTTTTTAGATTGAGGATGTTTCCTTTTATTTCTAGTTTTTAGAATGCTTGTTTTGTGTCATGGTGATGAAATTTACCTGTTTTATTTTCCAACATTTATGGAAATGACCATGTCACTTTTGTCCTTTATTATATTACTATGGTCCATTACATTGAATTCCACATTTGAGCCAAATATGCCTTCCTAGGATCACGCCCACTTGGTAACCATGTATAATCTTTTCATGTCTTGCTAAATTAGGTTGTTATTATTGTGCGATTATATTTGTATCTATAATTTCCTTTCCTTGTGTCGTCACTGACAAATTTTGATATCAAAATTTGAGTGGAGTGTTCTCTCCACTTCTACTTTTTAGAAGAGATTCTGAAAGACTGGAGTTAAATCTTCTTTAAATCTTTGATAGAGTTGAACAGGGTGGTCATCTGGTCTTAGGCTTTGCTTTGTGGATAGCTTTTATATTACATAGTATATTATATTACTCATTTTAGTTCTATTCAGATCTCCTAATTCTTTTGAAGTTATTTTAGATGCTGTGCCTTTCTAGGAAAACTAAATTTTCCTAAGTTGTCTCATTTATTATATATAAATGTTCCCAATATTCCCTCGTAATTCTTATTTCTGTAGATTTATAGTGATGCCTATTCCTTTATTTCATATTTAATAATTTGAACTTAAAAAATTTTTTTTTGATCAAGTTAAACAAGACTTTGCCATTTTTGTTCATCTCGTCAGAGAACTAATTTTCACATCTGTTGATTTTCTCTCTTGTCGTATCCTCTGTCTCTGCTCTGCCGTATTTATTTGCTTATTTCAGCTTGCTTTGAGTAGTTTCATAAGGTGAAAGCTACATTATTAATATAACATCCTTCTTTTCTTTTTTTCCCCAGCATAACTGTTTACTACTACAAATTTCCTTCTGAACACCAATTTAATTGCTTTCCATAAGAAAGCATCATGAACACATTTATTAAAAAAATAAAGAAAAGAAATAAACCATTTAGCATTGGTTGTAATTCACTACGTAACATTATTATAAATTCAGATGGGGATCCTTATCTTCCAAAGGAGGGTATGAAGAGAGCAGTTGGATACAAATAAGAAATCTAAAAGTGGCAGTGGAAGTGGAATGAAATAACAATTCCCCTTGGAATCTTTCAGAGGGACCACTAAGCGACAGTAGAGTAAGTAGAGTGTGTTTACCCTACTTTGTTTGTGTTGTTTTTGGAGATTATATGTGACAAGGTATATTATGTTACTTATATAATAATTAACAAATAATTGAAATAATTTATTTTTGATTTTGATAGATGATTTCCTTTATAAAGAATCAATGAACTCCAATGTTATATGTGTGTATATTTTATTGTTTCTTGAAAGACCAATTAATGATTTACATTTTAAAGAATTTAGAGGCATCAACATATCACCATTAATACATATATATTTTTATATAGTTAATATATATAATAATGCATTAAAAATGCCTGTATCTAATAGTCTAGGCATGTACCATGTTAGATCATAGTGATACTGGAATTTCTCCTTCCGTAGGTCATTGGTCTCAGGGATTCCAAGAAGGAATCTGCTGACTACAGATCAGTGGCAAGACAGGATTTATTTTACAGAAAATAATACAGAAAAATCATCAAAGCTCCTGGCAGAGGAAAGACTTAAGTCAGAAAATCTCTCTACTCCTCTAGGGGTAAATATAGTCTTATGGGTGCAGGACTTTGTAACAAATGAATGGATACAGTCCCTTCCGCTGGGGCAAGGTGAATGAACATATTAATAAATGGATACATCCATTCATGAAATTGGGCAGGCCTAGGAAACTTACATGAAGTTGACCAGGCCAAGGAAATGAGGGGTCTCCCTGAATGAGGGAACCCTGTATCACCCTTGGGACTGTGAAATGCTCACAAGGGAGTAGGGCAGCCACAGGAGGGCTCTCTAGGTCCAAGTGATCACCCTCAAAGTAACTTGGGCCCTGTGGGCTTCCCCCAAGCTCGCCCTCTCTGCCTCACTTGGTTCTCCAGCTCTGCCTCCCCACCTAGGCTGCATCAACGTTGGGGGGTGGTGGCTGAGTGCCGGGAGAGGAGATGCAGAAGGCGGGGCAGGTCCTCCTGGGTGGCTGGCACTGACCAAGCCTGGTGAACCCACCCTGTATCAATAGCAGTTCCTATCCACACCCTACCTCTAAAATAATAAGATTGGTTTTAGTTATCCTCTAAAAAGATAAATTCTATAAGTATATTAAAAATATATAGTTTGTGGGGCAGCACCTATGGCTCAAAGGGATAGGGCGCTGGCTCCATATGCTGGAGGTGGTGGGTTCAAACCCAGCCCCGGCCAAAAACTGAAAATGTGTGTGTGTGTGTGTGTGTGTGTGTATGTATACAGCTTATGGGTTAATACTGTTCTGATATTTGGAAGGAACTTATAATCTGTTAAAAGTTCAATTTAAGTTACTATGTAAAGACACTAAATACTAACTGGTAAAGAAATTAAATCTAAGTGCAAAAATACCTCACTCACTTTTGCACATAAAACTAATATACTGTAGCTACCTTATTTCTTACAAAAATATGTCACTTCAGTTGTAGAAGAAAAATACAAAGGTAGTACATAAAGGGATTGAAATGCAATGTTTTATAATGTGTGATAATATCTGCTTAAAGATTTTTTATTTCCTAGTAAAATTCCCTGGAAGAAGATAATGGTGAAGAAAATGATGGCTGAATAATGCAACTCAGAAATAATGGAAGGTGGTAAAAGAAGTCAGCTGATTCTTACCTTAGCTTCTATTTATATGGCCTTTGATGCAGTTAGATCTTGTAGAGTCTCTACCTAGAAAATGAAGTCCATATGCATTGATTTCTCATTATTTACCTCAACACATCAATGTATATTTCTTATAAATAACATTTCCATGCAGTCTTTTAATCTTTATTACAATTCACTGGAGTAACCAAAGAATTATCTATTATTACAGTTTTATAAATATAAAATTTGAGCCCACAACTCTTCCATTTTTTGTCCACGTACATGTGGCAATAAGTGTTAGATCATGGTAAAGAACAAAGATATGCCGAGGCCTAGGTTAAACTTCCACTGCACTTTTAAGTACTTTTGATTATTATTTGCAAACCATTATTTATAGATAATTACTGTTAAAGAATTGGAAAGATCTGGGAGATTTCATTTATAACCAGTTAATAAGATCCTCATTCATTTGCTGCAGAATACTTTTATGATGTTAGTTGCAGTATATTTAGAAAAAAGCTTCTGCTGCAAGTGGAAAGCCCACTGTACTTGGAGACATACCAACCAAATAACTATAATCTTTATAATTTGTGTGATTCATTTAACCACCCTGTATATTCATTTTCATTAATATAGAGAAATGTTTTTGCCATTATTTTCTTTCATCCATGTTTTGCTTTGTTTTGTTTTTTCTTACCCTATGGGAATTTATTTTGTAAGCTGAAATTTGTAAAAAAAAAAAAAAAAAAAATTCTGCTATAAATTCAGAAAGCACATGTCAAATATGGATGGCATGGTAGAAAAAGCACTGAGGTTAAAATCAGAAGTTCAAAATCACATCATTTCTCTCCCAAATCAGCTTTATGTCTTTGGCTTCTGCTGCTTCATTCTGTAAATGAAAGTATTGAGGTGTATTTACCACTAACATCCTTTCTGGCTCTTTATCTTTGATTAAAAAAATAATAACTAAGCCATTGCAAAAAAAAAAAAATATATATAGCTACAATTTTCAAATACTCAGTTTCTAAATTATTGCCATCACTGTAGATGTATGTTAACATATTTGCAATTTAGGTCTAATATTTACTCCCTGGGTTTTCACCATTTTCTGTGCTTTTAAAGTATTTATTTATTTATTTAGTCCTTGAACTGAGAAGCTAAATGAGAATTTAAAGGAATTAAAGACAGAGTAATCATATTTTTTGTGGAATAATTATTACATAGGTAGAATATATCTTTTAATAGAGAGTCATTCTATTCTTTACAAGTCATGTTGTTACATGTACAGCACATTTGAACAGTTATTATATGTTCTACTAATTAGTTTAAACAAAATTATTTTATCATTTTTCACATTTATTCTTTTCATATAATTAATATTGATATGAGTTCAAAAGCATTATTCTCACTTTTTTTGTCATTGTTAATAAAGCAGTTATATAGGCCAGGGGTGGTGGCTCCGATCTGATATCCTAGCACTCTGGGAGGCCAAGGCGGGGGGATTGCTTGAGATCTTGAGTTTGAGACTAGCCTGAGCAAAAAAGTAAGACCCCCATCACTACTAAAAATAGGAAAACTGAGGCAAGAGGATCGCTTGAGCTCAAGAGGTGGAGGTTGCTGTGAGCTATGACACCTCCGCACTCTACCTGGAACAATAGCGTGAGACTCTTAAAAAAAAAAAAAAAAAGACAGTTATATATTTTAATCTTCTAGTCTAGAGATTATTAGAAAGATATTATATTTTTAATGTAAGTTCAAAGGACAATATTTTTCCTATTCAGTTTAAGCTGTCCTGTCTCAGCTTAAATATATACTTTCTCTTATTATTATTTTATACAATTACATATTTTCTGTTGTTCCATCTAGGATTCGTATTGTTTTTCGTTTGAAGTTCTATCATACTCTTTAAATGTCACTTAGAAGAGCAGTGTTGGGAGCTGGGGGCGAGATGACCTGCTAGAGACAGCGCTGGTCAGGCTGCCCTGAGGAGGGTGGAAGGCAGACTAAGGAGGGCTAAGAGCAGGTGCAGCTGGGATGAGGTGCAGATCACAAGGAACAACAACAGAGGTGTCTGCACCGCTAAGATGAGAAAAGGGAAGAAGGAGAGGAGAGGACAGTAGCCACAGGAACCAAGTTCAGAGAAGCCCAGAGCCAAGTAAAAGTGAAGGAGGGGTTTTCTCCCTGCACGTGGGTGACCGGTGATAAATGATCAGAGGGACACAAACACTCTCACCTGCGTTTATTTGGCACCTGGACACTTCCTCTTCTGCATCTTTCCCATTCCTGGCATCACAGAAAGCAATATTGTCTCTAGCTGGTTTGTTGACAAGCTCCTCCCCACCATACCAGCCACCACAGTGCTTTGTGCTAAGGCAACTGGTTTGCACCACACCAGCATTTGGCAGGATGGCCTGCTGGCAGCTTGGACAGGCAGGCCAGACCAGTGCCCCCAAGGCTGAGAGTGGTGCAGGGAGGCCTTGCTCCTCCCTGCATAGCAATAACAGGAGTGCCCAGTGAGGAGAAGCCTGCTTTTTTCCACACTGGCATTTGGTGGGATCACCTGCTGATGGCTTGGACAGGTGGGCTGGACCAGTCCCCTCCACACCCTTCCACCAGGCACAGGAACAGTGGGGAAGAAGAGCATAGCTTCTTCCCCCCCACTCTCCACCCCCCACCACCGGCTTGGTACCTAGAGGCCAGTTCTCTCTGCCCCCAGGTTTGGTGGGATTTCCTGCTGACATCATGGACAGTCAGAATGGACCAGGGCCCCCAAGGCATGTGCATGGTGCTAGGAGACTGCACCCTCTCCCTGCCCCCATAGCAACTGAAAGAGGGCTGTGTGCCATAGGCTTGTGTCACTATGGTAGGGGTGTGGCCCTGGCTGTGCCCACCACTGAGAGCAGACGTGGACACCAAGGGGCCTGACACAGGTTCATGGCATCAAGGGAACACACACACTTGGAGTGATCTGCAGGGAGATGGCTGCAAACTTATAGGGAACAAATAGGGAGGGTGCTAGTTCCTGCAGTGAGGTGCCACAGGCCTTTGCAATCACACACACAGACCCCTACTCCGGGGAAAGCCCTCCCAGCTTCCAGAGATTGCTCTGAATCCTCTATCAGTGGCTCCCCTTAGTGGCCAGGTAACAACTTCTGAGACCTGTTGAGAGTTAGCCAAGCCCAACTGGCTCCAGTGTCCCAGCCACGATCTGTCCACACAGAAACACCCTGAGAACCCCAGGGTCCCTCCTAAAACTTGGGACATTCATATGGCCCACCTAGGGGACTAGAGTCTACCAAGAGCATTTAAAGTTTACCTAGGCAGTTGGCTCTTCCAGGCAAACTACAACCAGTGACAGGAACAACTTCACATTCACAAGTACGGTGCACCAGCCTAGAGATTAAGCTGGGGGACCAAGCTCATTACGGACTATTGAGAAGAGATGACGACAATAGTAAATAACCTGAGAGGTTCATCAAACCTGTGATTATTCACCCAAAATAACTCCCAACCAGCTCTCCTTGCCCCAAGAAAGAGATCAAAGTTTAGGAACTCAGAGACTGGCCCATAAGCCATACCTAACACCCTCAGCTTTCAATTAAGAGGCCAGATGAGAGGGATCAGTGAAAGAACTCTGGACCCGTGAAAAAACAGAGTAAAAGCCACTCCCCAAAGAAATCAGTAACACCTTACCAATGAATACCAACCTAAATGAAATGGATGAAATGACATATGAAGAATTTTGAATATGGATTGTGAGAAAACTTGATGAAATCCAAAGGAAAATAGAAACCCAACACAAAGAAGCCACAAAAACAAAGCAGGAAATAAATGAAAAGTTCTCTATAGAAGTCAAGCTATGTTCTCATATCTGATAATGTAGGCTTTAAATCAACAAAAGTAAAGAAAAACAGAGATGGTAATTACACAATCATGACAAGACCAATGTAAAAAGAAGAATTTGTATGCATCTGACAGAGGGGCCTGAAGATTCATTCATAAAGCAAATCCTGTTGTATGCAAACAAAAACAATAAACAGCAGCACCTTTATAGCTGGGACTTTAACACCCCACTAACAGAACTGAGCAGAGACTCCAATAAGAAAGTAAGCAAATAAAAAATGAACTTAAACAGAACTCTAAAAGAAAGGCTCTAACAGATATTTACAGATCATTCTACCCCCAAAATGTTGAATATATGACCTTGTCATCGCTTATGGAACATTCTGTAAGACTGATCACATCCTAGGCCACAAAACACGTCTAAACAAATTAAAAAAAAAATAGACACTATACACTGCATCTTCTCAGGCCATGATGCAGTAAAACTTTAAATCAGTTCAAACAGAAACAATCAACTCTACACAAAATCAAGAACTAAACAACGTGTTGCTGAATTACAGTTGAGTCAAGGAAGAAATAAAGATCGAAATCAAAAGAGTCTTTGAAGCAAATGAGAACACCTTTACCAAAATCTGAGCAATACAACAAAAGTAGTCCAGGGAGGAAAAATGCCTCAAGGCTTTAAACTTCTACATTCAAAAAATATAAAGATCATGAATCAATAATCTAATGAATTATCTCAAGGAACTTAGAAAGGCAGAGCAAACCAATCTCCAAATCAGCAGAAGAAAAGAAATAACCAATATTAGAGCAGAACTAAATAAAATTGATAAAAAAGAACCATTCAGATTAATGAAACAAAAAAATTATCCCTGAAAAGTTAAACAAAATTGACAGAAGTCTTGACACATTAACAAGAACAGAAAAGAACACATTCTAAGGAGCTCAATCAGAAGTGAAAGGGGACAATAACAACTGATGTCACAGACATACAAAACCCTATCTCTGACAACTGACTATAAAAATCTCTACTTCCATAAATTTGAAAGCATGAAGGAAGTGGTCAAATTCTTGAAAAGACACAACCTTCCTAGGTTCAATCAGGAAAAAAGAGACTATCTGAACAGACCAATATCAAGTATTGCAACTGAAGCAGCAATAAAAATATCTTCCAACAAAAACCAAAAATTCTCAGAACAAGCAATTTGACACCTTAATGTTACAAATCCTACAAAGAAGAATTGGTACCTAAACTGTGGAGATTGTCCCATAACATTGAGAGGAAGGAATCCTCCTCAAGTCGTTCTACATAGCCAGTATCACCTTTATACCAAGCCAGGAAGGGACACACAAAAAAGAAACCTATACATCGATATCCCGCTGAATATAGATAGAAAAAATGTTCAATAAAATCTTAGCAAACAAAAATCAGATGCACAAGTGAAAAATAATTCAACAACTAAGTGGGCTTTACCCCAGAAATTCAAGGGTTGTTCAACATATGCAAATGTATAAATGCTATTCATCACATAAATAGTAGGAAAAACAAAGATCAGATGACCCTCTCAATAGAGGCAGGAAAAGCATTTGATAAAATTTGTCATCTGTTTTTGATAAGAACACTTAATGAGATAGGCATAGATGGGACAGACCTCAAAATTGCAAAAGCCATATATGAAAAACCCACAGCCAACATCATACTGAGCCTGGTAAAATTGACAGAATTCCCACTTACAACTGGAACCAGACAAAGTTGCCCAATATTACCACTTCTGTTCAAACATTGTGCTGGAAGTCCTAGCCAGATCAGACCAGAGAAAGTTTGAACCTGCCACCTACGGCATATGGGACTGGGGCCCTATTCCTTTGAACTACAGGCGCTGCCCTTTTTTTTTTTAGAGACAGAGTTTCACTCTGTTGCCCTCTGTAGAGCTGTAGCATCACAGCTCACAGCAACCTTCAGCTCTTGGGCTTAGGCGATTCGCCCTACTCACTGAGCCACAGGCGCTGCCCTGAATATGACTCTTTCTTTAATCCAAGCAGAAAAAATAACCTGTATAAGGTCTAAAACATATACCCTATTATCAGCACTTATTTCTCTATAGTGGAATTTACTCCTCAAATAAGAAGCTACCTCCCATTTTGAAAACTGCAAAATGTCACTCTCTCTAATGAAATTTACCCACTCTCAACCAGATTCATCAGTCTAAATATAAGATGTATTCCAAACTTAGTGTCCTTTCATACAGATAAACAATGGGATATACAAATGTTCCACTAGAACATCTGACAGCAGGGAGCTGCAGAACATTCAAGTGTGGGTTTTAGTTCAAATCCCAGACTCCTTTGCTTTGTGTTTATTTGTGAGAGGTAAAGATGAAGCTCTTTATAAAGTCGGGTCAGCATGATATTATGAAAAATGGTTGGTTAAAATTACACCAATACAGGCATACACAAACACCTGCATGCACCCACCAAAATACAAATACAGGTTCTCAGATTTACATTGTTCTTTGAAATTATATTGCATCATACCCTGATCTTCACAGAGATGCTTGTGCTTGACAGCAATCATGATTTATGTCGTTCATTAGGCAGCATGGTAGCAATTTGTACTTCTTTCTCTGACAGGTTTTACACTATGAACAATGTTCTATACAATGATAAAGGACTTTTAGAAGTGGATCCATTTGCAAAAAGACATTCTGTTAATCACAGGATGCAAGTAAACATTGATGTCTGTCACCACCAGTGATGCCTCATGGTGCAACATGAAAGAGCCAGGCATGACAGGGATTGAATTGCTAGCTTGCAAGAGGTGGGCTAACCAAAGGTGCAGCAGAGCCCTGAGCCCCCTCTGAAATGGCTATGTATTAAGGTGATATACAACAGGTGTGGAGAATGAAAATAATGACATACAAGGGCTGCATGCATAAGGATTGCCATGTACTTTTACCCCTGTACTCTTTTCTCACTTGTTCTTTCCCCACAACCCCCATGAAGAAGCACCAAGCATCAATGTTTAACACCTGCTTACTAACAAATGACCAATATTATCTCATTCTGGAACACTGAGTTACTTGGGGGCTTGCTCCTAAGTCACAGAACATCTCTAGGCTTGCCAGGAGACTGTCCTGTTCTCAGCATTTCCCTTTAATGTGAAAAGAACCAGTAACTGTCCTTGCAAGCATGGTGTTCATTCCTCTGCAGATACCGTCGTTTCTTCTCTTCATATTGAACACACTACTTAATTTCATTCCCAGGCATTCTGGAGTTATCTGGGACCATGTGATTGGCATTGCAATTAATAAAATAGATGTGAGAACAATGTACACCCTGGTGGGGATTTTATTTGCTATGTACTTACATGGCACTGAGGTGGGATTCTAGGTCCTCATATGAAGACTTTTGACTGAATTCAAATATTACAAAACAGATTATTTTATTTTCATTAATATATTTTGCTAGATTGTATAATTTTTATTTTAAGAAGGTATTCAAAATACCAACAAATAAAATAACAAAAAATCCTCCCAGATTGACTGGCAAAATTAGAACATTAATAAGCCATAAGAGTTAAGCTGATGGCTGATGAACTACTGATTTAGTTATAACTTACCTCATCTGACTGGCACCACTCTCACAGGAGGCTGGTTGACAAGAATTTATGGGACTGGAGCACTACAATTTGTTATCAGCCTTGACAATGGTATGCCAATCTATTATCAGCTTTGACAATGATACACAGTATTTCTGTTTGAAGCAGAAATACTTGACAATATTCTTTAATTCTGTCTTCTTAATAACTTATCATATCAAAGAAGACCAAGAGAAAGCTGAATAAAGAAAGCAGATTCTTTAATGAGAATTGGGAACTGGAATATCATCTTGTTTCTGCTAAAGATAATTTGCTTGTGTGTGATATTGCAATATCAACATTAAAACAATTAAATATTCATCAACATTATAACACCCATAAGGACCACAAATATTTTAAATTAGAGGGAGAGTACCAGAAGCTTATATTATAGTAATTAAGAGATGAAAAGCAAAAACAAGGAACTCATTAAAACAAATATAATACCTGTAAATAATGCCAGTGAAGCAGTTGATAAAGTAGCTTACACACTTGGGAAAAAATGGAAGCCAATCAGTGATGTAGAAATTGTGAAATAATGCATTGTTGAAGTTGTAGTATGCTTGGCCCCACTAATGTTTCAAAGTATAAACAATTACTTCTTTATTTTTTAAAATTAAGTCATATACACATAGATCATGGATACATTATTGCATTTATGGCTGCAATGTTCTGATTTTATATAAAATTTGGAATGCTTAGATCAAATTAGTTAATATAGGGTTTGAGAACTATAACTGATGAGCAGAAAATATTAGTCTTCAACTTAACAAAGCAACTTTATGCCATCATTTCAAATGGAAACATCTACTATTCAATTGCTTTGGATGAATCAGCTGATTCTATGGACTTGGTGAAGGTTTTATACTTCATTTGTATCATAACAGAAGATTTTATTTGCTATGTACTTACTTGTATTGATGAATCTTTAGACCAAAATGCAGGTCATAAATATCAACAACTTTCAAGATAAATGCCATGAAATTCAACTAAATTTGATAAA
Source organism: Loris lydekkerianus (assembly GCA_963574355.1). Lineage (NCBI taxonomy): Eukaryota > Metazoa > Chordata > Mammalia > Primates > Lorisidae > Loris > Loris lydekkerianus. The sequence continues at coordinate 92,650 of CAUYPK010102580.1, forward strand.
TGTGGTGAGTATACGGACAGATGGTGCACCTTCCATGACAGGAAAACATGAAGGATTTATTGCACAGTTAAAAACATATTAACAGATCCAGAGCTCTCATTTTTTTTCCATTGTATCTTGCATCAGCAAATCTCTGTTCTAAAGCTACTATTTTAAATGATACTTTGCAGAAAGTTATAAGTATTATTAACATATTTGTGCAAATGCTACATGGCATGGTCATTTGAAGGATGAGGTATTCAGTGAGGACATGCCATATCATTCTGAAGTGCTTTGACTATTGCTGAGACAAAGGTTAACCAAAATTTTACCTATGTGAGAACAGGTAAGTTAAATTTTTTGAAGAACAGAAGCAGCAATGTGAAATATTGAAAGTAGAATTTTTAGTGAAATGAAGCATTTCTATGTAATCACATTTCAAATCAAAATGACTATTTCTTTGCAAAGCAAAACTAGGTCTATATACACTTTATGGCAAAAGAAAAAAAAAATCCAAGCATTTTTAAAAATTGCTTTTTCAAAACATTTCTTCAAAAGGAAGTTTCAGATAAACATTTTCCCCAGTTAGTTAAGGTCGGTGATGAGCAGGGTGATCACTTTTGAAGACTACATAGCTGTTATAGATGTATTAATTGGAGAATACAGTGAAAGGGTCACTGGCTTTGGGGATCATAACATTGAACTCAAATTACAATTTTACCTTCTTCTTGTTTATAGCACTTAAGGAATTACAGGTAGAATTGATTGAGCTCCGAGCAGATGACATTTTAAAGTCATTGTTTGATGCTAAGAACAACCCAGTTGAAACATGGAAAAATACAAAAGAATTCCCATGCTTTTAGCTGTATGTCCAAATATGCTTTCTTGCCTTCCAACCATTTATTGCTGTGAATCTGCATTTTTTTCTACCTAACCCAAATCAAGACACCTGAAACTGCAAACCTCCAGCTGCAACCAATATTCAAATGCTTTCCAACAGAAAGAAGACATAAGAAAGCCACTGAAAGGTTAGTTAACTTTAAAATTAAGGAATAGTTTTCATTTACTGAGATAATAAAGTACATAGTAGTTGGATTTTTACAAAGTAATGTACATTTTTAAGTTTGTTAAGTGAAGTTTCTTGAATGAGGACTTACTTGATTATAACTACATTAATGCATCCTTCCAAAATGAAAAGATTCCCCAACCCTGATGTACACTAATGTACTCTAACCTCACATCTGATCTTTCTGACCTTTCAATCCTCCCCCATCATCCTCCATGCTAGCAGTCCCTGCCTTTGCATCATGACAGATGTAGGGGATCGAAAGAGAGTTCTGAAACCTCTAACTTCCAACCTCCAACTCAATGATCAGAGAAATACAGAGATGAACCTAAAAGATTGAGGAATGGATAATTGTTATTGTTGTTGTTCTTGTTTTTTTCCCACAAATTGAGAAAAATCAATATCTTAAGCAAAGAATATTTCTTGAGCCTAAAATTATTTCAAAATAAAAAAAAAAATTAAAAAATTTGACTATAAACTCCAGTGGTATATGTAATATAAAAAAGAGTTTCTACCTAAATAATTGAATTAATACTCCCTCAACATTTATATAGGTAAAGAAACTAAAAATCTTCAAGCTTTGTTTTCTCTTTTTATATCCTTTGTCATGTGTCTGTTTTATTTGGAGTCGTTTGTTGCTTAGATTCCTAGAATTTCCACCCAAGTACTTACATAGACATAGGCTCCATTAGGTGATTTTTTTGTTTTATTCTTGTTTGGAATTTTTAAAAATTCATACATGTGTCTAAATTTATTTTTATATATAATTTTATTTAATTATTTATTTTTATTGTTAAATCATAGCTCTGTACATTAGTGCAATCAAGGGCTACAATGTGCTGGTTTCATATACAATCATTTGAAATATTATCATCAAACTGTTCAACGTAGCCTTCATGGCATTTTGTTAGTTACTGTATGTAGGCATTTGTATTCTGCATTTAGTAAGTTTTGCCTGTACCCATTGTAAGATGCACCTTAGGTGTGGTCCCACCCATTACCCTCCCTTTGCCATTACCTCCCCCCTCCCTTCCCCTTCCTTGGCCCTTTCCCCATAGTCTTGTGCTATAGTTGGATTATAGTCTTCATGTGAAAGCTATAATTTAGCTTTGTAGTAGAGCTGAGTACATTGGATCCTTTTTCTTCTATTCCTGAGATACTTGACTAAGAAGAATATGTTCCAGCTGCATCCATGTAAACATGAAAGAGGTAAAGTCTCCATCTTTCTTTAAGGCTACATAATATTCCATGGTATACATGTACCACAATTTGCTAGTCCATTCATGGGTTGATGGGCACTTGGGTTTCTTCCATGATTTAGAAATTATGAATTGGGCTGCAATAAACATTCTGGTACAGATGTCTTTGTTGTATTGTGATTTTTAGTCTTCTGGATATATACCTATTAAAGGATTGATAGGATATTTCTCTTTTTTAACTGAAATTTTGTGGTTTGGGTCAACATCTTCCAAACACCCTACACACACCCAAATGCACAGCTTCTCTTCTTCCATGAGTTCAACTTTCATAGATCCATGTGAGTAAGATCATATAGGGTATTAGTCTTTCTGTACCTGGGGTGTTTTACTTAACCTAGTGTCTTCCAGGTAAATTCACTCTGTCTCAAATGGCAGATGACAGAATTTTCTTCTTTTGTAGTTGAATAGTATATCTTTATATACATCATATTTTCTTTGTCCACTCATTCATTGATAGCTTGATTCTGTATCATATCATGAATAATGCTATAATAAAAAGAGAATTGCATATATTTTCTCAATGTACTGATTTAGTATTTTGTATATATATACTACTAGTGATTTTGCTGAATCATATGGTAGCTCAATATTTAATTTTTTGAGGAACCTCAATACTGTCATCCATAATTGCTATACAAACAATAGTGTGCAGGTGTTCTTTTATCTTCCTCTCTTCACCAACACTTGTTATATTTTTGTCTTTTTGATAACAGACATTTTAATAAGTGTGAAGTGATAACTCTTTGTGGGTCTAATTTGCATTTCCCTGATAATAATATATCTGGAGTTTCTCTCCGCCGAATCCTTGATCCCAGAGATTCAAGGAATGAATCCATAGACTATGTGTCTGTTTTTATGCCTGTATCATGCTATTTTGGTTACTTTGTAGCATATTTTAAGTCAAGTAGTGTGATGCCGCCAGCTTTTTTTTTTTTTTTTTTGTCAAAATTGATTTAGCTATTTGCAGTCTTTTGTGGTTCTTTACAAATTGTAAAATTATTTTTTCTACTTTTGTGAAGAATTCTACTGGTTTATTTGGCAAAGATTGTCAAATCTTCAGATGAATGGATATTTTAACAATATTAATTTCTCCAATGTATGAACTTTGAATATCTTCTCACTTATTTGTGTCTGTTTCAATGTCTTTCATCACTGTTTTATAGTTTTCATTGTAAAGATCTTTCATATTCTTGGTTATTTTATTCCTAAACATCATTTTCATTATTGGAAATGGGATTGTGCTCTTTGTTTCTTTTTCATGTAGTTCATTATTAGCACATAAAATCACTACTAGTTTTTTCATGTTGATTTTGTACCTTGAAAGTTTACTGAAATTGCTTTTCAGTTCCAACAGGTTTCTGTTGAAATCATTTGAGGTTATTTTAACATATAAAATAATGTTGTCTATAAATAAAGATAATTTACCTTTTTCCTTTCTAATTTGGGTGCTTTTAATTCCTTTCTCTTGTTCAATTACTCTGTCCAGCCTTTCCAGTACTGTTGTCTCCATTCAATATGATACTAGATGTGAGTGCATCAATCTTGTATATATGGCTTTTGTTGTTGAAGTATATTCCTTCTACACTTATTTTATTAAGAGCTTTTATCATAAATAGATGTTGAATTTTCTCAAATGCTTTTCTACATCTATTGAAATAATCACATGAATTTTGTACCTTTCTTATTAATGTAATGTATCATGTTTATTGATTTGTGTATGTTCAATCATTCTTGCATTTTGGGAATGGATTCCTTTTGGTCCTGATGAATGATTTTATATATGATGTTGAATTCAGTTTCCTTGTATTTTTATTAATGTGTCTATATATCAGGAATATTGGTATATACAGACATAAAATTTTTGTAGTACATTTGTCTCCTTGTCTTGTTTTTGTATCATTGTGATACTGCATTCATTAAATGAGTTTGGAATTATTAGCTCCTCTTCAGTATTTTTTTGTTTGTTTGTTTTGTTTTTTTAGAACTTATTCTAGGGTGTATTCATGAATTTAATTGTCAGGCTCTATATGACAACAGCTCTTATGGTTGGTCATTCCAGAAAAAAGAATCCCCAAAGGTGCTTTGAAGGGTGAACTAGGCCCTGGAATAGGGGCATAGCTTCCTAAGAGAGCATTTCTAAGGTGACTTATAGTGATATTCACAATGACACATGTAGCACTTTTGTTTGGATTTCCTTATGAACTTAATTTTCTGACTATATATATATATATATATGTAGATGTATACTAAATATATATATATATATTTATATATATACACAGATGTATACTAAATATATATATATATTTATATATATACACATATATATATTTCTCCTATTTCTTAGTATTCTAAATTCCAGAACAGTTGGTAGAGGAACATTAAAGCCTGCATTTAGCTTTACATGGATCAGGATATCCAGGGGTCCTCAAACTTTTTAAAGAGGGGTCCAGCTTACTGTCCCTCAGACCGTTGGAGGGCCAGACTATAGTTTAAAAAAAAAAAAAAACAACTAAAAACAAATGCCTATGCACACGGCACATATCTGTTTTTTTTTTTTTTTTTTTTTTTTTTTTTATAAATAAACGCTGTGTAAACGATTTTGTTCATGTTGACCCAAACAATAGTGACATAGAGTTTTGTAA